>CM033464.1:10943718-11006218 GCA_019425755.1 Amaranthus cruentus
GAACTTCCCTTTCTCTTAAGGAAGAGAGTGTGGTCTGAATTGCTTTGGTAGTATCCGAATTTTTTCATGGCTATAGTGAACCGTCCGAACCATGCTCGTGGAGACTGTTTTAGCCCGTACAAGGCCTTCCGCAATCTACACCCTTCTCCTCCTTTGAAGTCTTTTGTGAAACCAGGAGGTGCTTCCATAAATACCTCTTCCTTGAGCTCTCCATGAAGAAAGGCATTTTTGACGTCAAACTGATGGAGGGGCCAATCTCTGTTTGCCGCTATGGAAAAGAGTACCCTGATGGTGTCAATTTTTGCTACGGGTGAAAAAGTCTCAGAGTAGTCAATCCCGTAAGTTTGTGTATATCCTTTTGCAACTAAGCGAGCTTTGTATCTTTCAATCATTCCATCACTCTTGTACTTGATGGTAAAGACCCACCTGCAGCCAACAATTTTTTTACCTTTCGGGATGATGCATTTCTCCCATGTTCTGTTCTTTTCAAGTGCGCCAATTTCTTCCTCCATGGCCCGTTTCCACTCTGGTTTGGTAAGAGCTTCCTCCACTGATTTTGGTACATGATTAGAATATAACATTGCACTGAATGCCTTTGCTGATGCGGACATTCCACTTTGTGTTTCTGTGATAGGATATTTTGATCTATGGGCCTCGTAATCTGGATCGTATCTCTTTGGGGGAACTCCCCTAGTACTTCTCGTGGGAAGTTTGTACTTAGGAGGAGATTCCTCTAAAGGAGTACGGTTAGTATCACCTGTGCTAAGATCTTCCTGTATAGACTCATCAATAAACTCATTGTAAACATCGTTAGATAAATCACTAGATTGTACCTCATTATGACCTTCCGACAGGGTAGGTGGTTGCGGTAGAGGAGATTGTACTTGTGTTTTTGTGGTTATCTCAGTGACTGTATCATCTTGCTCAATTTGATCTGGATTAACTGTAAGCCAGCTTAGATCGTCACTAACCAATTTCTCCCCCTGACATCTAAGGTGGTAGTAATATGACCCCTTTTGGAAGTCGCAGTCCATGGTGATATATATGTGACGGGTAAGGGGGTCATAGCATCTATATCCTTTTTGGTGTGTACCGTAGCCATCAAAGACACATTTAACAGCGCGGGGTTCTAACTTGGTACGAGTCTGTTTTGGTAAGTGTACATACACAACACAACCGAAAATTTTAGGTGGGAGATTATGAAGCGATAGCGAATTAGTGTATAAAGCGAGGGTATCAATCGGGGTTTTATGAGATAGGCTCTTAGTAGGGAGCCTGTTTGTGACATAGTTGGCCGCTGCGATTGCTTCGGGCCAAAAAAATGTCGGTACCGAAGATTCAATCATAATTGCGCGTGCTATATTTAAAAGGGTCCTGTTTTTCCGTTCAGCAATCCCGTTTTGTTGGGGAGTGTTCGGACGGGATGTTTGGTGTATAAGCCCAAGTTGAGAAAAGAAATTCTCCATTTTATGATTAACATACTCTCGTCCATTATCGGATCGGAGAATGCGAATTTGTTTTTGAAATTGCGTTCGAATCATAGTATGAAATTTAACAAATATATCAAACACCTCAGATTTATGTTTACAAAATAAACCCAACTCATTCTAGTACAATCGTCAATGAACAAAACAAAATACGAAAAACGAGACGCCCCTCCATCCGGAGCGGGTCCCCAAACATCCGAATGTATAAGCATAAAAGGTTCGTTTGCACAACTCAGACTAGGATAATAAGTTTGTTTATGACTCTTGGCCAAAATACAAGACTCGCAATCAAAAACTATCTTAGAACCACGTAAGGAAGGGAAAAGGTGTTCTAGATACCCTAGTGAAGGGTGACCCAAACGACGATTCGAAGTCCACAGTTGTTGTTCCACAAATTTGCGAACAAGTGCCGTACAACCGTTTTGAGACACCTCTTCCACAAAATACAGTCCATTTTCCTCAATACCACGCCCAATGGTCCTCCCTGTCTGTGGGTCCTGTATGACACAAGAGTTTGAATTTATAAGCACATTACAGTCCATCTCTTTTGTTAGTTGGCTCACCGAAAGAAGTCTATGCGATAAGTTTGGCACTAAAAGACAATTATTTAACGTAATATTTGGATTAATTTTAATCGTTCCCGTACCTTTAACAGCGACACATTCACCACTTGCGGTTTGAATTAAAGGTTTTTTAATTTTTCCGAAAGAAATAAAATCCTTGGGGTCATATGTCATCGTATCAGTGGCCCCGCAATCTATTATCCAATTTCGGGTTTTAGTTTTATTAATTTTAAGACAAGTAAGGGCACTAGGCCCATTTTCAGAGGCTATTTGGGCCTCTTTTTCGTGGCCAATAAAGCTGGTCACACAAGTGACCTTTGAGTGTCCTTTAACATTATCATCATGGGAATATTCTAGAGCATCAGTTTTGTTTATAAAACCGGTCACACAAGTGTCTTGTGAATGTCCTTTAACACAAACATCATTGGAATATTCTAGAGCATCATTTTTGTTTATAAAGGAGTAAGAAAGAGAAAGTGTAGGGTTAGAGTTAGTACCTTCATCCCTCTCGCTTTTACTATTACATGTTACTCCACTTTCCTTCTCCATTTTCGGCATGTATTCTGTAAAATTGGCATGTGATCTCCATTTTTTCCGGTCATCCATTTTCCTTTGCTCAGATCTGCTTCCTTCTCGTTTTTTCCTTGCTTGGTGTTCATCCCACCATTCTGGAAACCCGATAATTTTGAAACACCCTTCTTTGGTATGTCTACTACCCCCACAATGAGTACAATGAAGATGACTCTTGTCCTCCTCATCTCGTCTGATTGAATCACGGTAAGGTCTTTGTTTTGAGATGAAATTTCCTGAGGGATTGCTTGGTCCCTGTGATGGTTTCGGTCCATGGGTAGCTTGTTTTGTGATGAGTCCTGTTCCAATACCTGAGGGTTCATGACCCGATGATGGGTTCCCATTGAGGATTTCTCTTCTTGAGATCTCCCTTCTAACATATGCATAAGCCTCTTCTACAGTTGGTAGAGGAAGCTTGTTAAGTATTTCTTTTCTGTCCTTGTCGAATGATTCATCTAGCCCTGAAAGAAACTGGTACAGTTTGTGTCTTTGTGATATGTCATTGTAGATCGTGATGTCTTCAGGATGCCTCATTGGGTTGGGAACCCTTCTATCGATTTCTTTCCAAATCGAGACCAGTTTTTGATAAAACACCTCAATGGAGTCAGTGTTTTGTTTCATGGTATTTGCCCTCACAGTCAAGTCATATACTTGAAGTTCATCCTGACCACTGCTGAAAAGAGTTTCGATCCCTTTCCATAAATCCCGAGCCGTGGGGTAGTCGAGAAAATTATTCACCAAATCTGTCTCAATATTCTCAATTAACCACGAAATAACGGTTGCATCTTGTTGAGTCTAGTGAATGTATCCTGGGTCGTTTGGTTGTGGTGGGGAAGCGATGATGTGATTGAGCTTACCCCGCCCACTTATGGCCAGGTACATTAACTTGGAACACTTTGTGTAATTTTGGTTGTTGAGTTTTTCAATGAGGTTTATGCTTTGGTTGGATCCTCCTCCCTCATGGCTGGGTGGTTTGTTTGTGGTTAGGGATTGAATAATTTGAAGTAATTGGTTAACTGTGGCTGGGCTTTCAGCCATTTCGAATGTCGGTTTTGGTTCGTCAGATTCAGACATGATTAAGAGGTAAGTAGAGAGTAAGTGATGATGCTTTAGACACGGTTATGGTCCCTAAACCAACCGTAAAGCTCTGATACCATGTTAAACTGATTGAATAAGAATGTTGGTTTGTATAGAATGCTTAGTATTCAGTAATTTGAATGATTACAATACAGCTTGTTTTATATGAATAACTTGCTTGATTAGCAAGGACACAATCCCTAAATATATGCTAAATGATATGGAGAATATATTCTAAATATTGCAAGAATATTCTAACGGCTAGGAAATAATGTGGCAATATTTTCCTTCATATTATTTTCATCATTTCCATACTTCCTTATTTTAATTTTTTTTGATTTAATTTTCTTTTCCCTAAAATAATCAGAATTCCCTAACCCTTGTTACTATTCACCATCTTCTCCAAATCTCTTATCCATCTTTCTTAATCGGTTGATCCCAAACTTCTAATGGAAACGACACCATTTTCCCCCCGAAGATCCAAAATCCATGGCAACACAATCCTCCTTCTTATTCACACTAAATTTCATCATCCACTTTTGTTTTTTAATTATTATTACTAATCTTCTATGCAATCAAAAGATTCCCAAAGATTTGAAAGGCATTGAATGTCACAACAACCATGACAATTTTTCTTTCTGATTTTCGAAAGAAGAACATTAGGGATTGCCTCTTGCTTCCTCTGATTTTGGACGTGCATCAACAAATATTTCTTGATCTATTTTGGTATGAAAATAACCAAATTCTTTGATTTCTTTTTGTGAATATTTGAAGGTAACATTCTTTTCTTTGTCAGTTATTAATTCCTATTTTACAGTCAACATGTCCATTTTCTTTTCTTTTCTTTTCGTAGTGCCATATTATTTTTTTATTGTTATTGTTTTGGTATGTTGAGCACACTATGAATCGTTACAACATGAGATTTATTAGTTGTCTTCAAGGATTAAATGTGTAGATTTGTTTAATTAAAGAAGATAAAATTTGTGTTGTTTCGTAGGAGGTAAGTGGAAATTGAGATTTATGGATTTTGTTAAGAAATGTGTCTTGGTGGTAAAATATTGGGTATTTTGACATTCTTGGATGAACTGATAAATATATTGATGACATATTTGAGGTTCTTGAATGAATTTGGAGGTTCTTGTATAAATTATTAATTGTGGGATAAAATATTTATCGATCTTACTAAATTGGATAGTTTGATATTATTGCATGTTTTTTAAATTCTTGTGAGTATTCTATTCTTTTGGGTTTAAATGTAAGTATTGTGTTTATTGAAAATATAAAGAGCATTTTATAGATGGGTAATCTTTAAAGGAATATGAATTGGTCTGGATCACACAATTATAAAAGGTTGTGTTTCAATATGCACAATTCTTTGATGATTAGATATGTTAGGATAAAATCTTGGTTTGACCTTTAGACATAGGAGGAGATGTAATTTGTTATTAGTAAGTAGTATCGAACACACGCTCCTGACGTTATGTTATTGTCATGCTTCAGGATACGACTACGTCGATGAACCCCTCTAGTTGATGGTGATGAATCGGTCTTGATATCTTAAAGCAATATTGTCGGTCAGTAGTAACAATCTCTAAAAGGAGTCTGGCCAGACTACTGTTTTGAAAATGTTTCTTTATCAAATTGTTTTGAATTGATGATTATTGATGATGAATTGGATATGAATGATTATGTTGATTATGATATGGTTAATTGATCGGGCTTGCGAGCTGGTCATTGACGGAGTTGAGGGATATTGTCCCCTACTCCCTGTTTTTGAGGTGAATTGTCATTCAAATATTGACTAGCCTCACCCAAGAGCGATATAGTCATAGAGCTATGGGGCATCTCTCAAACTAAACTCCCTGTGCGCATATAGATCTATGAAACCGATGTTGCTTTTAAACCTATGATTTGAATTATTATGATTTGTTGTTTTGGATTGTTACTTCTCATTCAGCAAACCTGACCCCCTGTTGTTTCCATCTTTTAATTTGTTTACCGATCGGTACCAGTCGAGAACGATGGGATAGTGGAGATAATTAGAGTAATCTTAGAAGATATGTTGTATTTGAGTATGTATAGAGGTTGTTGAGTCTGTATCGGATTTTAGTAATTATGTCGTAGTTGGTTATGTTGACTATTTTGGATTCCTATAGTTAGTTTATGATTACTTTTGGACCTTGGTTTAGATGTTTGAACTTAATATTAGTTGTTTAGTTATGTTTTTGATCTTGTGAGTTTCCGCGAGTTAGAGTTTGGATGCCTTGGGCAAGATAACCTGTGGTGAGCATTGTCAATGATTTGAGATTTAAGTTCTTTGGGTTAGAAAACCTCGTGATGACCTGTCTTGCTTAGTCCACGGTAAGTCAGGTTGTTACAAGCTTAGTGTTCCAAAACTGTAATTTCAAAAACATTCGTCATCAAGAAATCACTTTATTGAAGAAACTATAGATCTACTAGTCCTTTTTAGGGAAGCAAATGAAGATGATTTTACATCAAAGGTAAAAATATCACATGATCACCAAGTGGGATGATAAGAAGTTGATGAATTGGATTCATTCCCTCCAAAACATTTTCATGTCGAATCGTCTCTGACAAAGTGTGAACTTCGTCCAACTGTTGCTCCTTATGAATTTTTTCGAGAAATATTTTCCACCCACTTGTTTTCTGGATAACAAAATCTTTTTCAAGGAAAACAACATCTCGAGCAACAAACACGTTGTTTTCACTTTGGTTGTAGAAGTTATAACCTTTTGTTACTAGGGATATCTAGCTAAGAAACATTTATGTGATTTGGGTTAAAGATTATTTGATTGTAAAATTTTTACATAAGCTTCATAACCACAAATGTTTCTTTTACTAATTCAACTTGTGTGCTTCAGGGCCCCTCAAAGACCACGGTTCTTGGTAACTTCTTCAATGGACTTTATTATGTAGAGATTCCATCTTCCCTTGCGTTATCCACCACCTATGTTGCTGTTGAGACTACTTCTAATAAGGCTAATCTTGACCTAGCGAAGTTGTGGCACCTTAGACTAGGCCATTTACCTTTTTCCCAACTGAGGTTGTTGCTTCCTAATATTGATGTAAATAAAATTCGTGACTCTACTTTTTGTATGATTTATCCTACGGCCAAGCAAAGTTGACAACCCTTTCCTCTTAGTTCCATCAAGACTACTCGTAGTTTTCTATTACTACATATCGATGCATGGGGTCCTTTTAGACATTTTAGTCATGATGGTTGTAAATACTTTCTCACTATTGTTGATGATTACATAAGGGCTACATGGTTGTACTTGATGAAATCCAAGAGTCAATATCTTTCTTTCTTTAAGCATTTTTATGCGTATGTAGATACTCAAATTCACACTAAGATTCAAACAATTCGCACTGATAATGCTAAGGAAATTTGCGACGGTGCCTCAAAAGATTTTTATCTCCTTTATGGTAGTGTTCATCAAACTTCTTGCCGTGATACTCCTCAACAAAACGGAGTCGTCAAGCGTAAACACTGTCATTTATTAGAGGTCGCTCGTGCCCTTTCCTTCCAATCCAATTTCCCTCTTTGTTTTTGGAGAGAATGCGTTTAAACCGTTGCGTATCTCATAAACCGTTACCCTTTATCTGTTTTGGGCCACATTTCCCCATATGAAAAGCTCTATGGTGAAAAGCCTTCTATCTCTCATTTGAAATCTTTTGGCTGTTTGTGTTTTGTATCCACCCTCAAAAATAATAGATCCAAATTCCAATCTAGCGCTGACATATCTATTTTCATAAGATACTCTCTCACTCAAAAGGCATACAAGACCTATAATCCTTCCACTAACTCTATCATCTATTCTAGAGATGTTACCTTTCAACAACATCACTTTGCAAACCATGCCAATACCCCACCTACTTCTCCTCTTAATACTTTCTATTGTCCAGCCTACACACCTACCCCTCCTTATGATGACAGCTTTCTTCCACCTACTATTTTTACTTTTCCTTTATCCCATGCTACCCCACCGTCCTCACCTATACTACACGACAATACTCCTCCCCTTCCCTACCTACTGATTCCTATTCTCCTATTATACATACTACTCCTGGTCCTTCTCATTCCTCCTCTCTTTCTAACTCCCCTAATTCTCTTTCTTCCCCTTCTACTTTGCCTTTAATAGAGACTTATCTGATGCTACTTCTTTCCCTCCTTTACCCACACGTAAATCCACCCGTATCTCTAAACCCCCTTCTCATCTTCATGATTTTGTTCGGTCTACTACCCATTGGTGCAACTTTGTTCTTTTTAGTTCTCTCCCTGTCTCTCATCAGCCTTTGTTGGCATCTCAAAGTCAGTGGTTCGAACCTAAGTCTTATAAACAAGCAGCTCAGGACCCATTATGGGTCAAGGCTATAGATCTTGAGCTCCAAGCTCTTCAGAATAATCACACTTGGGATCTTGTCCCTCTCCCCCTTGGTAAGAAAACTATTGGTAGCAAATGGGTCTATAAGATTAAGCTTCGTGCCGATGGTTCCTTGGAGCGTTATAAAGCCCGTCTTGTGGCTAAAGGTTACACACAGGAATATGGGGTTAATTTTTATGAAACGTTTTTTGCTGTTGTTCGCATGACTACTATCCGTTGTCTACTTGCCATTGCTGCTTCTCATAAATGGCCTTTACATCAACTTGATGTCAATAACGCCTTTTTGCACGGGGATCTTCATGAAGACGTTTACATGTCTATGCCCGATGGTTTGTCACATTCCTCGAATATGGTTTGTGAACTCCGTAAATCTCTCTACGATCTAAAGCAAGCGTCTCGACAGTGGTTCGCCAAACTCACTACTGAACTGCTCTCTCAGGGGTTTACACAATCAAAATTGGATTATTCTTTGTTTACTCATAAGCATTCTTATTTTATCACTATCGTGGTCGTATATGTCGATGACATCATTATTACCGGGAATAATGCACCGCTTATTTCTCAGTTAAAGTCTCATTTGCATACGGTTTTTAGCATCAAAGATCTTGGCCGTTTGAGTTTTTTTCTTGGCGTGGAACTTGCTTACTCCTCTGATGGAATTATCGTCACCCAACAAAAATTTAACAATCACCTTCTTAGAGATGCTGATCTTCCTACTCTAAAACCACACGTTACCCCCTTCCTCTCAACCACAAATTATCCTCTTATGATTCTCCCTTATTTCCTAACCCTACCTTATACCGTAGTTTAGTCGGCAAACTAAATTTCTTAACCCATACCCGCCCCGACCTTTCCTACGCTGTTCAAACTCTTAGTCAACACATGCAAAAACCTGCATTAGCTCATTATGATGCATTGCTACATACTCTTGGTTATCTGGCTGCCACAGTAGGGCAAGGAATATTGCTTTCTGCCTCTGATCACTTAACACTACAAGCCTACTCCGATTCTGATTGGGGCGCATGTCTTAATACTCGCCGCTCTATCTCTGGTTTCGTTCTTCTCCTTGGTCAGTCACCTATTAGTTGGAAGTCTAAAAACCAAGCTACGGTCTCTAAATTAATCCTCCTCTGAAGCTGAGTATTGTTCCATGGCTAGTGCCTCCTCCGAAGTTGTTTGGGTTGTTCGGCTCCTTGAAGAACTTGGTCTTACTTCCTTGCGGCCTGTTACTTTGCATTGTGATAATATGTCCGCCCTTCATATTGCTTAAAACCCGGTATTTTATGAACGCACTAAGCACTTGAAAATTGATTGTCATTTTACCCATGATAAGGTTATGGAGGGACTCTTGCAGTTTACCTACCTTCCTACCTCATCACAAATGTTTTTACTAAGGTTGTTCCTTCAGCACAGTTTCGTCATTTGTTATCCAAACTTGGCATGACAACCTCAGCCAAGTTTGCGGGGGGCTGATACGAATAGCATTAGCTAATATTCTTTTTATGCTTTTGTAATTCTTCGCTCAACAGTTGTCCAGTTTGTTATAACAAACTGAGTCCACACTTGTATAAAAAGGGTTTTCCCCTTTTTTCTTCATTAATGAGAATAATGACAAATGCATATTTTACTTTTCCATTTCTGTTTCTTAGAGTTCAGCAAGCTTCATCCTTTCTTCTCACTTAATTTGCTCTTGGCAATATAAACACATGTCACGTTTAGGTGCACCAAAGGTTGACCTACCCTACACAGTCCAGGGCAAAATCAATTTTAAATTATATAACACTTTAATAAAACACAACACAATTATACCATTACAAAAACTTGTTGGATTAGTTGTAGAGTAAGATAATAATAATGTTCATAATATATTTTTAAACCACAAAATAAATTTGATAAAAATATCCGTTTAAATCATTTAATCAGTTTAAGTATTAAAAAAAATACTTGTTTTTAAATAATCAATACCCACTTTATAATATATATACCTACAAAATTGTGTATAAATCGAAATAAAACAAGAAAAAAATGTTTACTTGCTAAAATAATAAGGAAAGAAAGAATAAATAAAAAAATAGTGAACAAAAGGGGACAAAAATATAAAACTCCACCTTTTCAGAATTATCATTTCAATATCAAAGTTTATAAATACTTTTGACAGTTCATCTTCGTCGCCATTGAAGCTCTGTAGTAGCGTCAAAATTTAATTCAATTTTATTGTAATTTTTTTATAGATAACGTAAACACGTACTCAGCAGAATAAAGCGATAATTATCATTCCATGAAAACATAAAAGGACTAATTGAAATCGACTAATTGAAATCATCATCGTAAAACATTGTAAAACCTCCAATACTTGGTTTTAAGGTTCATAATAAAAAAGGGTTAGACATAACCACTCATATTGTAATATTGTGACCGAAAAATGTAACGGATAGAGATGAAATGAACCACCCGAATGAAATCTCAATATTAATCCCACAAACCGTCGATCCGGAGTCGTGACCACTAAAACTCTAAATATTACTAAGAAAATAGCTACTATTACTATATTGAAATATAAGAATGTAAATGTGGGTATGAGTACTTGACTCTTACCATAGCTAGGCTATTTATAGGGGAAGAAGGGAAGATGAGAGGTCTAAACATAATTGATAAGGAAAATGAAGCAGCAATCGGTTTTGAACCATTCATGTCTGCGGGAATCAAATTGGTTGAAATTCATTTTTTTTGCAATTACACGACCGTTACCTTGTTTTCAATTACTGCATTACTTTAATGGCATTTGGTTTCTTTATTTATTTATTTATTATTTATTTATTATATATTGTTTATTTATTTATTTATTATTTTTTTATTATATATTGTTTATTTATTTATTTAAGTCATTATTATTATTCTCATTAAAGTATTAATTTCATCCTAATAAAAACCTAATAATAATGAACAATTATCAATGTTACAATATGACACTTCATGTTGTTATTTGTTATATAGTTAATAATTATATTTGACATGTAGTTTAGTCTATGCTTATTTAATACCAATTGGTCATAAAGTATGATCATATAAGATACACATATAACAATTATAAAATAAAATAAAATAAATAAATAGATAAAATTAATCGTAAAATAACGGGGTATCACATCACCCCCGGTAAGGCTAACATGTTGTGTTGCAGGACTTTAGGTCACTTCCACGGAAGGGTTACATCTCACTTTAGTGACAATTGATTTTGATAACACTTCCACTTCAGGTATTTCAAGTGTCTCTTACACTCCCTCTTCGAGAAAAGAAAAGAGCAAACAAGAAAGTCAAAGAAGACATTCTCTGATTGAGGACTAAGCTAATGCCGAAAGCAATTGGTCTATTCCAGATTATTGACAAATAAAAAGAAAATGCCTACAAGATAGATCTACCAGAATAATATGGAAAATCAATAACAATCAAAATTTGGACTTAATACCTTTTCATATGGATTCATTGAGAACAATTCTTGTTGAAGAAGGACGGAATGCATCAAATCTAGATGGTTCAAAAGAATATGACATACTAGATTCTGAATTTGTGCAAGGGTGTCTTATATTTTTGATTTTTTTGAATCCTTAAAACTCCTTTCTTTTCATTCTTTATGTCACCCTTATTGAATCTTAAAAGAAGAAATCGTCAAGAGAAAACATGAACATACATATGTCATTAGACAAGCTAGATGTGCCAGTGATGAATTTAGGCTGGCATTTTTTAACAATAAGGAGATAAGACTTGAGAAGTTGAACGTGGTTTATGCACGACGAAGGAATTGAACTCAATTCAATTTTCATTATAAACAATTGGTTGAATGTTTGGGGTTAAATTCATAAGTTGAAGAGATAAATGTTTCTTTTTCAAGAAAAGAAAAAATATCAACAAAGATTACAAAAGCAATATGGTGAATCAAAATCAGTGATTGTTCATGAGTATAATCCTAATGTTAATCTAGTTAGGATTAAATTTGAGATCATTTCAAAGCATTTTGATATACAAACTAAGAGCACATCATTAGATCCTTTTCATGATGACTTTTAAAAATAAAACAATGAGGAAAGTAGTGAAGAAGAAGTTCAAGCATCTTGTGTTGAGGTTGTTGATGATCTTGAAGAAATTGTTAAGGCATCTAGTGTTGAGGTTGTTGATGACCTTGAAAAGGTAGTGGTCGCATCTTGTGATGAGTAGCTTAGTTGTTTGGCTCACTAACAAAGCAAATGTTGTAAGATTGCCTTCACCCTAGGGGAGCTTACAAACACACAACAAGAGGAATAATGGAATTGTGGTTGGAAGGTGAAAGAAAGGAAGGAAATTTTTTAGTTTTTGTTGTATCTTCTA
The DNA here is from genome assembly GCA_019425755.1 of Amaranthus cruentus. NCBI lineage: Eukaryota > Viridiplantae > Streptophyta > Magnoliopsida > Caryophyllales > Amaranthaceae > Amaranthus > Amaranthus cruentus. Next base: position 10,956,184 of record CM033464.1, read on the forward strand.
AACAGAAACTTAAAGAAAGATAGTTGGCTAAACTCTATACTCACTAAAAGTCCATTTAAAACATTAAGAGGCTCTTAAGACACAACTGCAATCACCTATTACACTAAACATAAGAAGTTTTGCAAATGTAATTCTAATCCAAGAATAACATAAACAATGAGGATTTGAAACATAAATGCTTTGGGATTTTTTATCATGAATTGAACAACCTTTATGTGAACTACAAAAAATCTATTTATAAAAAAAAACCAAGAAAATTAAACTGCTAAAACTCCTTAAAAAAATCGCACGGTTTTGAATCTAAAAACCAGTTACATTTTTCTCCTCTTATTCTCTTCTAGAAAAATGCCTTAAAAAGAGCACCTATTACCCTTCTCCATGATGCAAGTAACATCTAGGCGTGTTCTCCTCTTGTTACCATGACAACAAAATAACTTTCCATGTTGATGACATCATAACTTCCTGCCTTGTTTTCAACTTCTAAGCAGTTGAAGGTTTATGAGAAAATGGGTGGCTACTAGGGAAGTGGGGACACCGACGATTATGGGGAACAAAATGGTCAATTTTTCTAGAGTGAATCTAAACAATTGTAGTCAGTTGCATATTGACCTTTGAACCTATGATCTTCAACCAACTTTGTACATGATTAACACTATGCGGAAACCTTGACTATAAGACTAGAATTGACTTTTGTAACCTCTTAGATGAATAATTAGGGTGTCACTTTGTAATGTAAAATATGAACTAAATCTTTTTAATGTACATGTACCATTCGTTTAGGGCAATGACCTTATGTGAAAAACGTAAACACTATTCTAATCTAGAATATTAGTTATAAAATTAAAGTTTCTCTAACTAAATAAAAAAATCCGCACTTAAACAAACTAAAAATTCTAACTTAGAAAGTTCAACTAAATAAATATACAATGTAAATCAAATAGAACGTCTTTTCAAATATTATATTGTAAATTAAACTTAAAGTAACTAAAGCACTAGGATCATCCTTGAAACGTGGGTTGAAAGATTGATTATAGTATGAGGGTGGTGCGCCGTTGCCAACATTTTATCCTATTTCGACGGAGTTTGCACTCAAACTTGATTCATTTAGGGTCGAAACAATGTTTTACTTCAAACTTTAGTACGTTCATGCCCTTGTGACAAGAGTATGCAAATTTTCTTTGGAACACAAGACAAATTAACTTTAATAGTGGTGAGTGAAGAATATGGTTTCTTTGGCTTCGAGTTGGAGTTGGGGATGACTGTGATCTTGTAGCCATATTTAGTGAAATAAGTATCTGGAAAACCATCATAAATGACTCTTCTGTTAAGCAACCAAGGCCTTCCTCATATTACATGCTAAGCTTCAATGGAGATGATATTGCACCAAATTTTTTCTTCATAGAACTTTCGAATGCTAAAGGATAAAAATACCCGTTGTGCTACTTGTAATCCTTTAACTTGATTCAACCATTGTATGACATAAGGATGAGGATGAGGTGTTTTCTAAAGTTTGAGCTTATCCACCAACACTTTTGACGCTACATTTTCAAAACTTCCCACATCGATTATTAAAGAACAAATTACCTTAGCATCGATTATGCACTTTGTATGAAAGATTTCTTCGCTTTAAGTTTCTTGAGGATTGGGCGATTTAGTAGCTAGCACCTTTTGCATCATCAAACATTCTCCTTCATGCGAGCCAATGCATTTGGCTTCCTTTGTTTCCTCGCAATTGATCTCTTCCATTTCGGTTTCTTTCTCCTTGAAATCCTATTATTCTACTGAAGTTATCACCCTCTTGTTTGGACATTCTGAAGCAATATCTCCAACACCTTGTTATTTTTGTTGAAAAGTTCGATATTTGAGAGTGGGGGCATGGTGTGATTTCTTGGGCGTGGGTAGGATCGTTAGGACTTAGTTCTTGGCTTAGTCTTTTGTTGTGATTTCACCTATATGAACAAGGATGGATTGTTCTTCTAAGGTGGTGTAGGTATGTAATTCTACTACATCCACAACCAGTTTTTATAAAATAAAATGATAATTAGCTAAACTCTAAACTCACTAAAAATCCATTTATCAAATTTCCAAAAAAAAAAAAATTAAGAGGCTCTTAAGATACAAGTTCAATCACCCATAACATAACACTAAGCATAAAAACTTTTGCAAATTAAATTCTAATCCAAGAATAAAATAAACAAGTATTTAAAACATAAATGCTTTGGTTATTGAAACAATCGCATTATTGATGAGATTTCATTAGTCATTTTTAGCGCCTAAATTTTTTTATACATTTGTTCGTTACTAATTATAATTAATTAGTGATGGTAGTAATTTAAAAAATTTCTACGATGATTAGAAACGTGTTAGTTTGTAACGTGTTTATGAATCGTAACTGGTAACGTAAACTTTAGAGGTAAAACTTAAAGTTGAGCAACTACCGATAAACAGTTAAAAAAAATTTAATTATTACCCGAGCATATTATTAACCATGATGGGAGTACAAGTTACATAACTTGTTACATGTACAACAATTTTTACTGAAACTTTAAACTGTTTTAGATAAACCTTTCCTACCCTATAATAGATCATTTTGAGGACAAAAAGCACTCCAATCCAGCCCCAAACAGCAGCCCTATATGGTTATCTTATACTCTTTGTTCACTTACATACACTACCTAAACACCAAAGTAGTTTAAATCGCGATTTTACTTAGAATCGTTTAGAGAGGTAGAATCGAATCGGTAGAATCGAATCGTAGAATCGTACGATTCTACAAATAAAACTAAATACATTAAAAATATTTATTGTGTTTTCATTACTATCCAATTCAAAAGTTTAAATATATGAATTAAAGTTTCTTTGACATTATTTTTAAGAATATAGCAAAAACTTTTGAATAATTAGTTTAAATCTTCATAGCGATCAAGAAATTGTTTTTTAAAAGTTTTCATTATGGAAAATTTGAAATTTATGTGTATATGTGAAATAGATTATTAAAAGATGGTACATAAGAAAAATTAAGAATAACTCATACTAAGTTAGTCGAATCGGATCGTTAAATCGTGGAATCGTAGAATCGTGTTATGATTCTACTTCTAAAATTTTTATTCCAACTATAATCGTAAGATTTTACAACTTTAAGATTCTACCTGCGATTCGAATCGCTCGGTTGTTTTTGGATCGTAAAATCGTAGATCAGAATCGCTATTTTAAAAACAATGCTAAACATTCTACCCAAAATCCCCTTTTGTTCTAATCTAGATTGTGCATCATTACAAGCATGCAAGAGGCAAATATCTGAAGCAAAAAACTCTATTTTCTGATTAAAAATTCAGCCATAAACCCCCAACACATTGCTCCTAAGTTCATCCATGAACAAACACTAGAATCCTTCAAACTTTCAACTACTAAAACACCTTCTTTTCTCAATAAATCTTCTTCAAAAACCCATCTAAAACTTCTGAAATTTATTTTTACAAACTCAAATATTCCATAAAAATAATCCTCATTTCAAGAGATTTCCATAGACACCGAACTTGAAAAAATCCACTAAGCATAGAGTAAGTTATGTTCATTTCTTTATTCAACTAGTTTTTGTTAAAGCTTGTTATGTAGAAAACTTTTACATGAATCTTTCTATAAACTAAGATAATTTTAATATGGATATTTTATCTTCAAAACTATGAAAATTAGCACTTATAAAACCTCTATACAAAAAAAAAAGCCGATCATAGTAGAAAAAGTATAAAAAAAAATGTTATTTTCACAATCTTATAAATTTTGTTACTTTAGGAATTTATATAAATTATGGGACTAGATTAAGTATGTTTCTCCACATAATAAGTACACTCCAAATATGTTAAGATCATCTCAACTATTAGTTTAACAACTCCAACTAAGGAAAGTTAAGTGCATATTAGAAATCCAAAATTATCATTGATTTTTAGATGAATGCAATATGTTTAGTTGAAGAGTTGGAGTTGAGACTTGAAGGGCAAAGACCCGAAGTTGGAAGCACTTCTAATAATGCATCGGAGCTTACGTAGGAGCTTACGAAATACTTATATAGACTTGGAGTTGAGGTATGTCACATGGGGTGATTTTAAAGGATTTATGAACAAGTTGAGAAAGTTTTGTATAAACTCGTTTTTAAAAATAAAATTCTCAAAGAGAAGTTCTTGAATCTTGAAAAATGATATCAAAATGATAATTTTGAGTATGAAATGATTTATTACATGTATTATTATTATGGTATCATGCATATTAATTTCATAAATTGTTGTATGTTTAAAGGTATGATTTACACTATTTGTGAAAGTAATTGTGAAGAAAATGGTTATATGGACTTGGAAAATATTTGAAATGCATTTTAAAGTAATTTCTAGTAAGTATATGTTAAAGAAATCACTTGAATATTTTTGTTGAAATTTATTCGTTTAATCGACATTTTAATTGATTTTAAGGTGTTAAATACTCTAATTATAAAACATGGTACTCCCTCCGTTCCTAAATGATTTTCCTATTTGGGAAAATCACACATATTAAGAAAAAGAGAATCTTGGGGGTGAGTGGGTATTATTTTAATTAAAAAGTAGTGGGAAGTAATGATGTTATTGGAATTATGAGAGAGAAAATAATTGAAGATATATTAAAATAATCAAAAAAAAATCTGATTTTATTAAGGAGAGAGAAATACAATGGAGGGAAAGTTAACAACTTTCCAAATTGGGAAACTTGCCATATTTGGTTCTAAAAAAAATGGAGGGAATTTTTACACCTAAATTTGATGATCTTCATCAAAACAGCAATCCAAAAAAAAAAATTTGGCTTTGCATTGGCCAATTTAAGATTACATGGATTACCTCTTTCAATCATTACAAGTTTAATCAACATAAAATGACTATAGAAATTCCTAATAAGCCTATTAAAGGAGGAAAATCAACGAGCATCAAACCAAAAGCAGTGACAATCTTCAAGCTTTAACAATAGCCTCAAACCAAAAAAATCAGAACAGTAGCAACACAACGAGTTTACTGCAGTACCATCTTCAAGCTTTAACAATAGCCTCAAACCAAAAAAATCAGAACAGTAGCAACAAACCGAAATTCAGCAGTACCATCTTGAAGCTTTAACAATAGCCTCAAACCCAGAACAGTAGCATCAAACCGAAAAGCAGCTGTACAATCTTCAAGCTTTAACAATAGCCTCAAACCAAAAAAATCAGAACAGTAGCAACACAACGAGTTTACTGCAGTACCATCTTCAAGCTTTAACAATAGCCTCAAACCAAAAAAATCAGAACAGTAGCAACAAACGAAATTCAGCAGTACCAAAATTCGAAACTTATGGAAGCGAGCAATCGAAAGTAAAGAAGAAAACAAGCCATATGTTGTCGATGCCAAGTTTAGAAATTGTGGAAGAAAAAGAGTTGAAGTTCAACCCAATGTACTTGAATCAAAGCCAATGGGTGAACGTACGTGCATAAGAGACGTTGCAACATGTCTAGACTTGGCACCAACTACGGTTTGGCGACTAATTCAAAGGGGGGATAAGGACATTCAAATCCACTCCACCCTTCATTGACCGATGCAAACAAGGCTAGAAGGGTTGAGTGGATTTTAAGTCTAATTCAAGAAGACACCATTCATCATCATCCAATGTATAAAGCCATGTATGACTTTATACATATTGATGAAAAATGGTTTTACTTAACCAAAAAAACACAACGAGTTTACTTATCAAACAAGGAAAAAATACCATATAGAGCGGGAAAATCATCCTATACATATTGATGAAAAATGGTTTTACTTAACCAAAAAAACACAACGAATTACTGGTATTTTCCCTTTATAAATAGAGTTAGGCACAAAGAAACTCAATCAATCGTCCAGGGGTCTATAGAAATTAAACCAACCGAAGTCTGACTCAAGAGGTTTATAGGACCATGTTAATTGAACAATTAATTCCATCAATACTTAGGAAGTGGCCAAGTGATGGTGCTACAACAATTTTCATCCAACAAGACAATGCAAGGGTACACATTACTAATGATGACCCGATTTGGCAACAAAACAATAGGCGGGTTGTTTTAACTTTTATTTTAACGCAACAACCATCGAATAGTCCCGATTGTAATATTCTAGATTTAGGGTTTTTAGGAGCATACAATCACTAATGCACAAGAAAATGCCAAAGAACATGAATGAGCTAATTAAGGCCGTGGAAGATGCATTCGAGGAGTTACATCCAAAAACATTAACCAATGTTTGGATTTCATTACAACATCATTTGAATGAAATCCTCAAGGTTAAGGGTTCAAACGATTATATTCAACCACATCTTGGGAAAAAGGTGCAAGAAGACAATGGAAGATTAAGACTACAAGTGCGAGTACCAAGCCAATTGGTTAGGGAGTGTGTTCGATTTCTAAACCCAAACACAACTCAGCTTAATCAACAAACAGAGAATGAAGATACTGCTCAGAACAATCAACAAATTTTGGAAGCATATGATGAAGCAATGGAAGAAACACAACGTTAATCAAAAAAACAGCCCCTCAGTTTTTGCTTTTTCATCATTAAAATTCATATGTAAGACACTTAGGAGCAACAAAATGTGAAACAAACATCAACAAAAAAAGCCTAGTTCATGTTCATGTAATTACTTCATTATGTAATGAAAATTTCAGTTATTTTGCCCCCTGATTCATCATTGAGGTTTAACACCTCTCAGTTAATCATAAATCAACAAGTAATGAAGATAATCACATAACAATCACTAAACTTAAATTAATGAGTCCATTATACACAAATGCTGCTCTACCAAGTTGTACATACATTATTTTTCAGACATTTTTAAGCAATTAAACAGTTGCATACATCACAGGGGTTTTAAAAAAAAAATCATACGCAGATTAAACAGAAAAATTTTCGAAAATTAGGGTTCATCAGAATTAGGGCTCAACATATTCAACAACAGCAAACAAAACCAGCATTCAAACATGAAACTCACCAGCAATCAAAACAAAATCCAAACCAGTATTTTACAAAATAAAGACAGTATAAATAAACCTTACAATCATCATTTACGTTTTTTAGGGTTTTTTCCACCCCTTGATGCAATAATGTCCTCAGGAGTATCAGGGACAACCAAATTTTGGTTGTCTTCTTCAGATTTAGATGGAGTTGTTGGTTTTTCTTGAGATTTAGATGGAGAATCCTTAAAATATTCAAGAACTGATGATGGTAGTTCTTCTTCAAGAGTAGGAGAAGGAGTAGGATCACGAAATCTTGAAATAGCATCATCCGCAATTGCCTTTTGGTATGAAAGAAGATCTTTTTTGGTCCATCGTAAAATTTCACCGGAATAGGAATGGGATTTACCATTATTCGAACAAGAACAAAACTCACCATTTAGGCATAAACCATCATAAAGATAGGATGGTATGGTTGAATCACTGTGTGATTCGTCTTTTTCCATGGCAACCAAATAAAGGAGGAACAGTAACAATGGAGGTCGACGAACAGAAACGAAGAAACAGAGGGCCAAATTTTCGAACTCAACCAAATCAAACAAAACGTACCTCAAAATGTTAAGGAAAACCAGATCTACATTTTAATGCAGTAAAAATGGAGAAAAAATGGTGAATAAACAAGGGGGATTCAATTAAAAAGCCATGGAAGGTTTTTAAGGTAGAGAGAGAAAGAAACGTTAGGTTTCTTGGAGAAGGAGGCTTTGATTGCAGGTAATAATGAACAGCTTGGAAAGTCGAGGCAAATAAACGGAATCCTCCAAGAATCCGTTTTTTTTTTAAGTTTAAATGGGGTTTTGGGGGGTATAAAGGTAAAAAAAACTTTCCATTTTAGGAAAGTATTCCAAAGTGGAAGAACAAATGGAACTACCCGTTATAGTAATGTGGAAAAACAAAAAGGAACGGAGGGAGTATTAGATAAGCTCTTGATCATCAAAACTAATTAAAAAAACCATATTATAATGTCTCCAAAAATATTTGGCCAGAATATATTTATTTTGGAATTTTTCATGATTTTTGAGTAATCGTTAAATTGTTTATCCGTAAATTATGAAATATTAAAATATAAAATAACTATCAAATGAAAAAATATGGACTTGAAATTTTTATCACATACTCACATGGATATTAAATAAATTTCGTAAAATTTTGGAAAGATTTTGTTTACGTTAAGGACCATAATAAGTTTTACTCGATTATTAATAATCGGTAAGTTAGAAAACAGTAAAATACAAAATAAATACAAAAAGACGCCTTATGCTCATATAAATTTTATGAGACACTCATATAAATAGTATTTATATGTTTAAAAATCTATATGGATTTTCGTGACCATATATGGACTTAAATAAAATTTATTCGGTTATCAGTAAAATAACAATATTAATTATTAAAAATATCCCACACGATTTTTAATGGTTATTTAAGATTTTATATTCCTTAAATTGGTTTGTGGAACATCAAAAAGTTTTTATATTATTTTATTCAGACTTAAATAATTTTAAATCGATTTTATTTTGTTTATCGATAAAATGCCTATAAAAAAAATAAAATATCATACAAGACATTTATAAGTTTAAATGGGCTAATAAAATTATTATATGACTTCTAAAGCTTTTTTAAAATTTTATTAAGCTAATTATTATTATTTATTAATTTATCAAATTAATAAAAATTGTTTAATTATTTAATGGCGTAATATTGTTAATTGAGAAAAAATAGACCTCTATCAAAAATTTATAATTGTATTAGTAACATATAAGGCTCATAATATAAAATAAGTTTTACTTAGATGGTTTATAAATTTTATGGATTTATAATATTATTTAAATAACGGTAAATACCTAAATTATCGAAAATAATCTTAAAATCATTATAAATTGGCATAACCAATTATAATCTAATGGGACAACCTTAAATTCATTTTAATTAAGGTATTATAATGACTTGATTAATTTGGGCCCTGTTGGAGAATTAATATGGATTTTGTAAATCAATTATCGATTTTATTACCGGCAAAACTATCTCGTATTTAAGAAAATAGTGTTATATGAAATCTTTTGCCATAATGATTTTATAAACTTATGAACTATATTATTGTTGTTTTAAATGAATTTCAAAACTGTTTTAAGTTATATTTACTTTAACAAGAATTGAAACAAAACATTTTAGTGGTTTCCTTGAAAAATCGTGTTGAATTTTTATCACTTTTTGTTACGATGCATTTCTACACATGCTAGTGATGCTCCAATATAATACAAAGGTTATGTTTGATGATATGATTATGCTAAGCTTGTTTTACCCATGTGGGAAAGAATATGATTTGATTTTTGTTATGTTGTAAAGAAAGTATGTTTTGTTATGTTGCAAATTAAAGATGTTTATGATATGGAAAAAGTTAATATTTTTGACTTTTCAAATGCACTTGAAATTACAAGGTAGACCTTGAAAAATTTGATCCGACCTGAAAATGGGCTCGGGACCCAACCCGTCAAAACCCGAACCCGACTGATCCGAAAGCGACTTAACCCAAAACATGACCCACCCGATAATTACCCGACCGAAAATGATCCGACCGACAACCGACCCGACCAACCCGTTTTGACAGGTCTAATGTCAATTCATAGAGTAATCTCAATGTTAGAATTCATTTCAAATAAAATTTTTGTTTTCAACGTATCACAACATATTGACTGTATCATTATATCCATCATATCGTAATTATTTTTCTTTAAAAAAAGGACGTTATAATCATCTTAATTAAATACATATATCTTGTTAAATCAGTCAAATGAGTTTTTTATTCTTCTACATTTCAGTAAGCAAATCGATATAATTTATAAAAACATTTTGCACATTTGAATGAGCATTTCAGAAAAGAAATGTCGCTACCCTAGATTATAAAACGTGTACCGTATAAGTCGAAATAAGTACTTAGTTATTTGTATATCTTTCCAACATGAAAATTGTGAAAATATTTTTTATGAGAAAATGAGAAAATATTTAACGTCATTTTTATCAAACGTTACAACTTTAATAAACGCAATAACTTTTATGAAGCACGTATATTACAAGTCTTTCAAAAATAAGTATTAATTCCCTTATTTTCTTTACACTTAGATGAACCCGACATAGCAACTAGTTTTAGAAAATCGCACATCTGGTTTCTCTAATGTGACACGCATCTTACAAATCCAACTATACATAGAGATTTAAAGTTTAGACAACGAGCGTCGCAATTACTGATTTCTTATAACTTGAATTCAATCACATATAAGGCTTTAATACTGTGTTAATTGATATGTGGATTAATGTCATAGGGATGAGAAATAGTTTTTCTATTAAAAAATTTTCATAAATAATAAAATATGGAAAAATTAATTTTTTTAATTTTCGTAATTCATAACCCGTTGGGTCAAACCGACCGACCTAGAACTGAGAGTGACCCGACCCGAAAATGACCCGACCCGAGAATGACCCGACCCAAAAATGACCCCACCGAAAGTGACACGACCCGTAACCCGTCCGACCGACCGTTTTCCCAGGTCTATTACAAGGTATATATTATATACAAAAATGTTTTAGCCTAAATGGTGGGTACATATGCCACAACAAATGTTGTGTGCATGATTAAATGACTCACCAACTCTGAGCGCGTATTGTTCATAATATTATTGTGTTACACTTGCCGGACATGTCGTGGACGGTAGATCGACTACCAAACGAGTCACCAGATGACTCGTATAGTACCCATGAAAGCTTATGATATGAGTTTGAAATTGATTTGGATCCATTGAGATCTTTTGATTTATGATGAAAAATGAGAATATGAATTGACTATAGAACCATTGAATTGGGTTTGAATGATAATATGATTTATCAAATGAAAAAGCATATTTCAAAATAAATTATTCAAATCAAAAAGGTTTTAATAACTTGTTTGACGGTTTATACTCAGCATTTTTGCTGGTGCTATGCTTTTTATGTTTTTCTAATGGTTTTGTTTATAGAGTAAACCCCTATGGAACCTTGACAGAGAATGGATAAGCGAGCGGAAGATGAACCTGAGTTGGAGTATTAATCCCCTTTCGTTTAGATCCCTTTATTGTATTTGTGAGACTAAAAGTTTGGTTGTTTAGGTTTGGAGTATTTTAAGGAAGTAATTTGTAACTTTGGACTTATTTCGATTTGGTTGTAATTTTCCTTTATTTTAGACAGTTAAGACTTCTGTTGTATTGCTTTGGTTTAGGTTCATTGGTTTAACGTTTATGTAACAGAAGCAGCAGTCTAGATACGTAATTAACATTAATGAAATTTTTTTTTTTTTTTTTTACATAATAATGCGGAAGTGTGACATTGCCGATTTGCTAAAAACCTTTAAAATTTAAAAAATGTTATTAGAAATGATAAATATTACATAAAAAAATTAGAAAATTAAAGTACTTATCGTTCGTTTCAAAAAATACACAATAATTAAAATTAAATACGTCAAAATCATAAAATATAAAGTATATAAAAAAATTTGCAGCTAAATCCTCGATAGCATAAATAAATTGTAGCTGCAGCCTGGATCGGAACCTGAAACTAAATCCTGCAACATGCTGCCATCCATAATACAGATGACAGCCGATTGAATCGGTCAGCGCTTAACGCCGAGCATAACACCCTATCTAGCTCAAAATACGGAAATAATACACTACATTTACTAAATAATAATTAGAGTACGAACTTATAATTAATTGACACCATTGTATACTTTTACCATATTCTTTTACTATTCCACACTTTTAAGTCATTAAGATACCATTCTCAACCCTGGCAGAAGTACGTTACTGCCACTTATACAATCCGGTAATCTTAATACTTAAGCAAGTTCAATTGATTAATACTCATAACCGTACCATGCCTCATAGCATCAACAGTAATCAAGTTCATCATTGATCAACAAGCACAAACAATAGTTTAGAAGTCATATAATACTTTTATTATCCCATTTAAAATTATAAATGTCATTTATGATATTTTATTTTATTTATAGGCATTTTATCGATAAATAAATAAAAGGAAAAAGTGTCAAAAAGTACCTAATAAAAACTTTTTTTTCCAAAAAAGTACCTAATAAAAATTTATTTTTACAAAAGAGTACCCACTAACGGCTGGAGTTAACTTTTCCGTTATCATTTTTTGCTCAATTTTAAGAAGTACCCAATAAAAATTTTCTTTTCAAAAAAGTACCTAATAAAAGTTTTCTTTTCAAAAAAGTATCAAGAACACAACATAATTATTTAATACAAACACAACATAATATATAACTCTAACAGCATGATCCATGAAAAGTTCAGACATCATCCAATACAAACACAACATAAGAACATCATCCAACACAAACCTAGATCAAGTAACGGTTGGTGTTAAGTTGACCGTTTATTAAAAAAAATTATTAGGTGATTTTTGACACTTTTTCCTTATTATTATTATTATTATTATTATTATTATTATTATTATTATTATTATTATTATTATTATTATTATTATTATTATTATTATTATTATTATTATTATTATTATTATTGTGTTTGTATTGAATAATGTGTGAACTTTTTTTTGGATTATGTTATTAGAGTTATATATTATGTTGTTTTTGTATTAGATGATTATGTTGTACGTGTTCTTGGTACTCTTTTGAAAATAAAATTTTTATTAGGTACTTTTTAAAGATGGACAAAAAAGATAACGGAAAACTTAACCCCAACCGTTAGTTGGTACTCTTTTGAAAAGAAAATTTTTTGTTAGGTACTTTTTGGAAAAATAAATTTTAATAGGTACTTTTCTGAAAAAAATAAATTTATTAAGTACTTTTTGACACTTTTTCCTAAATAAAACCGGTTTAAAATTATTTAAGTCCGAATAAAATAATATAAAAATTTTATGATGTTTCACAAACTATTTTAAGGAATATAAAATCTTAAATAACCATTTAAAATCGTGTGGGGTATCTTTAGTAATTAATATTGTTATTTTACTGATAAACCGAATAAATTTTATTTAAGTCCATATGTGGTCACGAAAATCCAAATAAAGTTTTGAAGATTTATCTACTATTTATATGAGTGTCAATAAAATGTTCATGCCCAAACAGCGTCATTTAGTATTTATTTTGTATTTTACCGTTTTCTAACTTACCGATTATTAATAATCGAGTAAAAATTATTACGGTCCCTAAACGTCAACAAAATCTTCCCAAAATTTTACCAAATTTAGTTAACGTTCATGCGAGTAAGTGATAAAAATTTTAAGTCCATATATCTTCATTTGGTAATTATTTTATAATTTACTATTTCATAATTTAACGATAAACAATTTATCGATAACTCAAAAATCATGAAAAATTCCAAAATAAATATATTCTGGCCAAATATTATTAAAGACATTATAATATGGTTTTATTAATTGGTTTTGATGATCAAGAGCTTAGCTAATACAATGTTTTATAATAAGAGTATTTAACACCTTAAAACCCATTGAAATATCAATTAAACGAATAATTTTCAACAAAAATATTCAAGAGATTTCTTTAATATATAGCTGGAAATTATTTTTAAAATACATTTCAAATATTTTTCAAGTCCATATAACCATTTTCATCACAATTACTTTCACAAAATAGTGTAAATCATACCTTTAAACATTCAACAATTTATAAAACTAGTTGGTGGAGAGCGCGTGCTACGCACGCGCGATCCAAAGTTAACTTATTTTCCTTTAAAAATCAATTTGAAGCGAAGGTATTTTTTACGTAACATACATTTAAAACTAATAAATCTCTGCTAAACATTTCAAGAAATTGTAGTACGTATTACAAGGTTTCTTTGAGGTGACTATGAACTTTTAAGGGTTTTGATGTTATTATGGAAACATATAGTTATTTTAGATTATTTTTCCAGTATTTTTTCTTGATACATTATTGCTAGATATAGTTGTATGCATCACCGGTTTGATTATATGACCTACAACTTTGGAGTAATTGTTTAATCTTTGATTTTTTGGTTAATGTTGGATGAGTTGAGGAGCAAATCATCTTCTTCATTTGTTGATGGTCTCTGATTTTTACTCTAGATCTGTTGAGATTTATGGTCTTGCAACAGTTTTTGTGTTGGATGTGTCATGCACCAGGTTTTGTCTCAACTTCAGTTTTGTCCTCAGCTTCATCATTGAAGGGTATATTCTTCCAGCATCCTATTCTCCATGTTTATCTAATGCAACAACAATATTTCCTTGTATGCACGCCTACAGTAGAAGATTGCACACAATAAAAAAGGGTGCACAAATATTCAGAAGTTCAGAAGGTGTTCTGCAAGACATCAACTTTTATGTAGTAGTTATGTAATCCGTGTGCTTAGTGTTTAATCTATGATTGAGAGCAGTTTTAATTAAGGGCTTAGATTAGTTGCTTAGTTGATTAGAGTTAAAAGTGATCTGCTAAGTCCCAAACTTGTAAAATACATATCTCTCTTCAACAACTTTATTTTGATATCCTATTTCTGAATCAATCACAACCATAATATTAATCTTGATTCTAGGTCTTATTGATTTAATTCTTATTTGTTATATTAAATACAATCATTAAACTGATGTTATATCATTTCAATAATTGAGTCTATCCTATTTTGCAGTGCTGTTTATTTGAACCTATGAACTTTGCTTAGTTTTTCAACCGATGAAGCTAAGATCAGCGTAATAAATCCTTTGAACAAGATATATCTGATAGCACATATTCAAGCTTCGACATGCTACTTTGATCTCTGCGTGGCCTATCATCCATATGGAGATACTGTTCGTTGACAATATAGATGCTTTGAGGTTTTTATTGTTTTTGAATTTAAAGTTGACTGCAACGTTGTTTCTGATCTTTTGATGGTCATATTGTATTATTTAAGCTTCGACTGTTGCAAACTCAATATGAGAACGGAGCAAAATCTGGTAATTGAAGCCATGGAGCTTAAATCAATCTCTACAATTAAAACTTGAGTAGATGATTTCTCTTTTAAGATTGTTTCCTTTACTTCTTCTGCTTTCTTCATATTTCTTGCTGCTATTACAATTCTTACTCCCCTCTTTGCAATAACTCTTGTTGTTTCTGTTCCAATACTTGATGAACAAATCAAAAAAGACATGCATGAACTTCACCTCTCCAAGGACCTAATAAGGGATAGGGCCAGCTGGCGGCGCCTTATTCATGTCCTAGATTACTAAACCTGTCCATTTTACCCCTCGTGCGTTATTGTTCTTTGCCTTTTTGTCGCAATATACCTTTTCTTTGATCTTATCTTTGTATTTGTGCGTATGCTTTTATGCTTTTGTCAACTGCAGGTTTCTCTCTCTGGAAGACCGTTCTTGAACCGGGGGACTCTTTGATCGCACTCTCCTTTATGCGTATGAGCCTGCCATCGTTCTTCCTTCCCCAGACCCTAATCATAGTTTCCTATGAACGGGATACACTGGGTATAATGATGATGGTGATGACGACTTGATTTTGCTCCTAATTAATCAAAAATTAATTTACATTCATTTAATTAAGTAATTAGTTTTGATTATAATTAACCCACCAAAAGCTTAACTATATTAAAACTAATAAATGAAATCTTAGAATATATTATCTACTTCATAATAATTATGTTTAGCCATATAAATTATTTTCATGGAATTAGAGTAAGATTAATCAATATTATAATTATATAAACATATTTTCTAAAAGTGGATGTGAATAAAATTAAGCTTATAGTTCATTCTGTAGGAAAATAAAATGAAGAATAAAATAAATATGAGAATAAAGATTATTTAGGAAGCTAAGATCTTTTTTAATATTTAGGATATTAAGATTATTGTGTTTACTATTATTTAGGTATAGGTTAATATTTTGTTTCCTATTTTTTGTCCTAGTCTCTTGTATAAATAAAGTTGTTTCCTTTCATTATTGATTAATACAAATTCAGTATTAACCAGACTAAACCCAAACGAAATTTCGCATTATGATTTTCTACACATTCCTTATAAGCATGATCAATGATTAACATCATATGAAAAATTATGGACTTGGAAAAAGACAATAGCTTCTCAAACTCCTCAAAATTGAAAACATATGTGCCAATCCCTTGAATAGCAAACTCAGAGAAGAGAGGCAAAGGAGTAATGTATAATCGTTATAATAAAAGAAGGTTGAGAAGGTCAATTTCTCTAATCACGGCAACCAGGCTTTTGAATAGCTTTTAAGAGAAACTACACATTGAAATACCTGAAAAGATCATATCATGTGCTTTAAGAAGAGTGATATCATAAAGGAGCTTATATGGCTGATGAGATATGGGATTGAGATTTGCAACATCATATCTTTCGTTCATCCCTTCTTCTTTGTTTCCTTCATGCCTTAGATTGGCTCAATGTGAAGTTTCTGTATTAAACCAACAAACACAAGATCACTCCGATTCAAAAGCATTCTGAATTTCGACAAACACAATGTAGATATTGATGTACTTAGCATCTTCTTAGGTAATTTTGCAGGTGCACTTAAGCTGCATTTGTTGAAGTTTTGAACATTCACCAACTCGTATTCCACCAGGGAAAGATTGTTATCTTCCTTAACCTGAAGGCTAGCAGGTTTAGTGACCTCTATACAATCCCATTTGTCAACTGCTAACCTCATAGAACCCTTGAACATGTTGATTTTCTTATTACGTAAGATCATGGTAGTCGGATCTAGGGTTTAGAGTTACCTGGGGCACGAACGAATGGATGAAATTAGCTAATGAGAGCGACATATAGTATCTTTGTGAAACAATTTCTTAAACCATGAAAGAGTTTAATAGCAAGCAATTCCTCAACAAAATAGAGAAGAGGGAGTTTGGAGAGTAGTCAACCAATCACTTAAGATTCATATTCATCAATTGAAAAGGTCAACCATGGTGTTTTGTTATTCAGTCAACCTGAATCTTGACTTCACCTAAAACAATCGCATTCATAAAATGAATTAACCAAGACTCGCGACTTTAGATTTGCATTCTAGCTTCACAGTAATTCACATGAGATTCTAACAAAATACATTAAAAACACAATCTGCAACTCCCACTTCTAACTTCTAAAGAATCCATTCTCTTATGTGAATCTGTGTACTTGGTGTGTTATCAGGTATCAAAAAATACATATATGCAATAAGAATCAAGACTAAGAATAAAGATTAAAACAACAAGATTAAGAATAAAGATTTTAACATAAAAATTAAGATTAAGAGTGAAAACACCTAAAACAATCAAAATTTTAAACATAAAGGTTAAGATTAAGAATGAAAAAATGTCAAAAAAATTTCTCCCGGGGCTCGGGAGGCCCGTACATAGATCCGCCCATCTTCATGAGGTCGACTGCAACTGAAACTTAGTTTGCCAAACAAAAGTAACATTTCATGGATCCTTCTCTGTATGGCTACTGATTTAGCTTCTGGTGATCCATCATATATCTTACATTTAGGGCTTTGAAGCTCTTTTATGCAACATGCTACTGTTTGTGCTGAGATGAAAGGCATTGTAACTTGTAAGTGTCAGATCATTATGTTTTTAAGTTTCATTTTAGTTGATTAATTCCTGAAAATGCATTTTAGCGGATTAAGCCACCTTTCAATGTCTTTGATGTTTTTGTTTTAAAGGATGAGACAGAAATGTATAGAAATCTTTTACAACAAACATGACACAAAGCAGGGCTGAATTTACCAGTTTATACAACTATAAGAATAGGTCCAGGACATGTTTACAACAAACAGCACACAAAGTAGGGCTAGATGACATAATTACTATGCGAAGCAAAATTGATCCTCAACTCAACTGACACTAAACTGCAACTGAAACAATTATAGAAATCAAGATAGGTATCAAAAAAAGCAAACCAAGACATATTTAATACTACTAGTACTATCTAAAGAGAAGGTGAATAAACATCATTGAACATGAAGATCCTCCTACAAAAATCAAAATTTGAATTACTATATATTTGATTTCATACAATACTAAATATAAATATAGAGCCTAAAAATAAGATCCCAAACCTCAAAGGAACTCATTCAATGTGAATCATCATCACCCATCTATCCACCCCATCCTGCTATAAAAAGATAAACAAAATCTCAAATAAAACAGTAATTAGAAAAATGAAACGTAACAAGATTCCTAGCTGCTCATAAAAGCAAGTTCTCGTTTCCTTCCTCAATTCTTCGTTGATGAATTTCCATTCGCTAAAAACCAACATTTCAGTTTGAAGAATTGAATAAAGCTAGGGTTTTGGTTTTGGAATACTAGTTTGTATTAGATTCAAAAGAATACATGAGTTGAATATATACAAGGACAAATAGCCTGAATAGGTAATAAAACTAAAATATGTAAAAAGGAACCAAATGACATACTAAATATAACTATGTAATGTTCTACTTTAATTCACTCCCCCTCAAGTTAGGTCTTCCGATCGCCGATACCTAACTTGCATAAAGTCTGCTCGAATGCTTCAGAAGTGACTGCCTTTGTGAGGATGTTTGCTAGCTGGTCTTTCGATCTCACAAAGGGAAAACTTATCACCTGCTTCTCAAGTTTCTCCTTTATGAAATGTCTATCAATCTCTACGTGTTTAGTTCGATCATGTTTAACCGGGTTCTCTGAAATGCTGTCGCGGCCTTGTTATCACAAAATAAGTTGCATGCCTTATTTTGCGGAAAGTGTAATTCGTTGAGGAGTTTTCTTAGCCACATAATCTCTGTGATCCCCTTGGCAATACCCCTAAATTCAGCCTCTGCACTCGACAAGGCTACCACTTTCTGCTTCTTACTTTTCCATGTAACCAAGTTTCCCCCAACCATTGTGAAGTACCCCGAAGTGGACAGTCTGTCATCTCTATCTCCTGCCTAGTCTGCATCTGTCTATCATCTGCCTAGCTTGAGTGATAAGTTGCAAGTGGAGTTTTCGAAAGAAAATGAAAATTGATGGTACTATTGAAAAGTTCACCGCCCGTTTAGTGGCACAAGGCTTTAGACAAAAGCTTGGTATCGATCATTTCAATACATATGCACCAGTTACAAGAATAACTACTATTCTGTTATTGGTAGCTTTAGCTACGGCCAAAATACCCCACTTTTGAGTACTTACAATACCCCAACTATTACCTTTACAATTAATTTAATCAATTAAAATACTTAACTACCACCTTTTTGGTGGACCCCATCCCTCTCTTAATATTTGTGCCCAACCAAATGGGACAATAGATGTGAATTGGAGGGAGTAATTATTAACAAACAAATATATAAAAAAAATTAGGTGCTAAAAATGACTAATGAAATCTCATTAATAATGCGACTATTTCAGCCTTCCCATCTTACAAGAGTTTCGTCCTTGAAATTAAATCAAACAAATGGTTATAAATACATCACTTAAATAAGTTAGAGTATCTAATTAACATGTAGTCTTCTTTTTTCCAACTAGCATTGTCGTCATCATGTCCACTCCAAGCACTTTCACAAGTGGAATCGTGAGGCTACGAAGTTTTCTTACCTCTCGACCAAGGATCCTCACGAGCTTCTCCTCATACTGCAAGCTCTCAACATGTTCAATCGGCTCGTGTTGTAGAATGTGTGATGGATCAAATACATACTGGCGCAATTGTGATACATGGAACACAATGTGAACCTTACCTAACTGTAGTGGTAGTGCTAGCTCATAAGCTACTTCCCCAACTCTGCGCAAAATCTCATAGGGTTCAATGTACCGAGGATCAAGCTTCCCCTGCATTCTGAACCTCTTGACTCCCTTCGTTTGGGAGATTTAAGGAACACCTTCTCACCAAATTGGAACTCAAGTTTCTTCCTCCTACGATCCGCGTCGGATTTCTGTCGATCTTGGGCAGGCTTCATCCGGTCTCTAATGTTTTTGATTTGTTTAGCGGTCTCTCTGATCATCTATGGTCCAACGACCACACCGGGCCTCCCGGTATCCCAATAAAGCGGTCTCCTACACCTTTGGCCATACAAGGCCTCATACAGAGCCATATCAATACTACTCCGTTAACTATTGTTGTAACAGAATTCTATAATGGTAAGATGTCCTCCCACGAACACTGAAAATCATGGGCACATGCCCGAAGCATATCCTCTAGAGTCTGGATGGTCCTCTCTGTTTTCCCATATGTAGCAGAGTGAAAAGCAGTGTTGTAATTAAGGGTTGTGCCAAATGCCCTTTGTAGCTCATTCCAAAAAACGAGCCACAAATTTTTTATCTCGATCTGAAATTATTGTCTTCGGTACACCATGTAGTCTAAGTACTTCTTTCACATAAGCATCGACCAATTGTTTTGCTTTCCAAGTTACTTTAGCAGGAATAAATCTAACAGTCTTAGTGAGTCGATCAACACTCACCCAAATAAAATCATTTCCCCTTCTCGAACGGAGCAATCCAACAACAAAGTCCATACTCACTAATTCCCACTTCCACTCACGCACGAGAAATACTAGACATCGAGCTATGAAATCATCGACATCCTTCTTCATGTTCATCCACCAAAAGTATTGTCTCAAATCTGCTAGCATCTTATCCCGTCCCGGGTGGACAGAATACATAGTCGAATGTGCCTCCTTATCACATTCTAACTCTTCTTGTTCATTCACTGCAAGAGCCAAGCCTTTGTTTCGGGAACTGTCAGCTGTTCCCAGATGCAATTCGTGAGTCATAAGGGAACCAGCCAACTCTTCCAGTGTGAGCTTTGCGAAATCCTTGGATTCCTGTATGGCTGTGACTTTAGCTCTCCAACGGTCATCTTGAGGTAGACTCTTGAGGATTTTCCTGACCTGTTCATCTGAGGGAATAAGCCTTCCAAGTGAGACAAGTTCGTTTGTTATGTTGGTGAACCTAGTGAACATCTCTTGAATACTTTCTCTAGGTTCCACAACAAATCTTTCATAGTTTGACATCAGCAAGTCAATCTTGGAGCGCTTCACTTCACTTGTTCCTTCATAGGTAACTTCAAGCAGATCCCAAATCTGCTTGGCTGTTTTGCAACCCATTATGCGATTATGCTCATTTGGTCCAAGACCACAGTGAAGTAATTTGATGGCAAGAGCATTCATCTCCATTTTCTGAAAATCTTCTTTCTCAAATTCAGTGATCAGTTTGGGAACAGTTTCGTTATTGGAGTTGGTAGTTGTTACCTCAAAGTCTCCAACTTCGATAACTCTCCAAACTTGATAATTTTCGGCTTTGATGAAGATTTCCATCCTATTCTTCCAATATGTGTAGAATTTTCCATCGCACATAGGCGATCTTTGAGTAGAATAACCTTCTTCCATTCGTTCATTCATTTTCAACATCTCTAAAATATCAAGATACGGCTCTCAGGGTTTCCTGATCAAATGAGGAACAGGGCTCTGATACCAATTGTAGAAACACTTAGAGATTATGAATGCAACAAGAGGGGGGATGAATTGTTGTATTACTCTTTTCGAGTATTTTTGCCCTGTTTTGCGGAATTTAATCTTAATAAAAATACTTAAACAAAAAGGCAAGAAAGTAAAATGGAGACAAGGATTTTACGTGGAAACTTTCTAGGCCTAATAGAAAGAAAACCATGACCACTCGAGATTTTAAGCTTCTCTTTATGTTTTAGGCAATCAATTCAATTACATAAAACAATTCTATTCTTCTTCTCTTCTAGGCCTTTTCTCTACACTTTCTCCTTCTCTTTCTCTTCTCTAAATTCTCTCGTTTCCCCTTAGACTTCCCCAAGTCTAATTTACAAACACTCAAAAACCCTTACAAGAAATTTCTCTAAATTGGATAAAGACTAAAATATTGCATAAGAAAAATATTAAGAATTAATTGGCAAATGTAAGAATGAATATTTTTCTCTCTTGGGTGATCTCTCTAGATTTTTTCGGTTAAGGCACAATACCACACTTTTATTAGCCGGTTACAAAATTCTTTTTATATGTAATAGAACCGTGTAGTTCATCCATGATCCCATTATCTTAAGATGTGGGAATGTGGATAATTGCCTTGGAGGTTACTTCAATCTACACGGTTACAATTAGGTAACAATTAGCTAATAATAGTAAGTTGGAGACTTATTCAACTAAACCCTAGCTTCTTCCCTATTTTTATGGAGAGATATAAGGAGACTTATTCTCAACCCTTAGATTAATTTTAATTAATTAGCCAATTAATATCTTATGCAATTATTTAGTATTAACCGTACAATCAACTAAATTTAAGAAAAACTAATTTTCCTACGTTTCTTTAGTTGACTATCTTCTCAGACCTGCTTCGTTGGGAACACTACACTGTCTCCATCAGCTCTCATTTCAGTTTATCAATCTTGGAACAGTAGTGATTAATTCATCTTTTGACTTTCCATTTGAACTTCAAGATTGACTATTTTGACTTTGACTTTTACATTGACTTTGACAATTACAATATTCTTTAAACAAGTCTCTTAGGTGTCATCGACGACTTTGACAAATCGGATATTTGACCTACAAAACAATCTCTAGAATTTGTTTGTTTATAAATCATTAAGTCATCATCAAAACTCAATTGGGCCAACAAATTCTCCCTTTTGATGATGGCAAACTTTATAAACAAACTTAATTAAGAATAGAGTAAAATAAATAAAATAGAGCATACTAGAGATTGAAGCAACTCTAACTTAACTTTAGCAAATCAAATTATAATTTACCAAGCTTTCATTAATCCAGTTTACTCTAAGATTATATTTTAAAAACATATTATTTAGCGTGTATTAAGCAAAATATATGTCATTAAAATAATCATTTTCCAAAAATAATAATAAACATAACAACTTAAGTATCAATTCTATACTTATGTGAATTTTTCAAGAATCTTATCAAAGCATAAGTGATTATATGATAAGTAAAGAGTAGTCATTTAGCAAAGTTTAGTAAT
Source organism: Amaranthus cruentus (assembly GCA_019425755.1). Classification (NCBI taxonomy): domain Eukaryota; kingdom Viridiplantae; phylum Streptophyta; class Magnoliopsida; order Caryophyllales; family Amaranthaceae; genus Amaranthus; species Amaranthus cruentus. The sequence goes on from CM033464.1 coordinate 10,979,191, forward strand.
TTTCTAAATGAAACAAAACAAAGAGACAGTAACACTAAACAATAATATCTAAGCAAACATAGGAACACAAGTATAATAAGTAACCAATTTCAGAGCATGATTTGAGCTTACTTTAATAGAAAAAATATTTAATTCAAACTATAGTAATGTTTAAACGAGAAAATCAATCAAGACAAACTATAATAAAAAAAGTAGCAGACAAGTATATAACTTAAATCTTTTAAATCAGAGCAAGTAAGTATATAACTTAAATCAGACAGAGACATATATAGACATAGATAGCTGGCAAAATTTTAAATCAGAGCAAATACAAATATACCTTTGGTATGGGCTATGCATCACAAGTCCTTTAAGTTTGTTGCTTTCTTCCCCCTTTTGACATCAATCAAAAAGGATCGGATTTATCAAACCACAGCACTAAGGCAAGCATTAGTCAAATAAAGAAAATAAGCAGCAAATAACTCAGTAAACACCATAACATAATCAAGATATGCAGCAATAAAACATCATAGGCCATAGGAATTGTTTGATTGTTAAAAGACATACGGTGTGGCCAAAAAATTACATAACATGATTAATTGAGCAGAAGAAGGGATCAATTGGCAGTCTCCTCATCAACAAATTTTGTCTGCACTTTAACCGTGTCCAGCTTTGCACCAAGACGGGACTCCATCTGGGACAGCTGATCAGTGATGGAAGTAAGTGAGACACGAACTTCATCTTGAAAGGCGTAGAGTTGAGACTGAAAATTAACAAACTTGGAGAGAATAAGATCAAGGGTTGCAGCAGGAACAGTGGAGGGGTTAGTATCAAAACCAGGTGTAGTGTGTGGAGGTGAGACGTGTGAGGTAAATGGTGGTGGAGTAGTAGGTATAGGTGATGGTGGTGGTGATGGTACATGTTGTGGTGGAGGTGTGGCTGGTTTTGGTGAAGGAGGGTCATTTGTAGGCTCTTTGGTGGGATGTGAGGTAATTTCGTCATCGAAACCAACGGGACGCTTCGAGGCCAACCTGCGGCTCTTTCTTGGAGTCAGCACTGGCTCCTCCTTAACAGGCTTAGCTACCTCCTCATCATCAAAACTTTCATCGGAATGGTCTTCCTCAAGTTCATCACCTTCCCCTTCCCCAGAAGCTTCCCCCTCACTAAATACTTTCCCCTGTTCCTTAGTGACCTCTGCGTGTTCAGTGCTGGCAGAGGGAACAGCTCCTTGGACCTCTTCCTCTCCTACTTCCCTTTCATCTCCTTTTTTCATTTTACCTTCCTCTTCTTTTTCTTCTCCTACCTTCTCATCATCCGAACTGACATTTTCTACATCCTCTACAGCATCCTCTAAAATTCCCTTTTCATTTAATTTTAGATGCAAATTGTTTAGGCATTTTGCACCGATTTTATTATTGGAGCTCATGGGGAATTCTAGACCTTCTAGAGGAACGCCGAATTTCTTAAAAACATGGGTCAACAAACCACTATACCCTACCATACTATTCTTCTCTATACAATCAGCCAAATGAGATATCATCAACGAAGGGAAATTGATTTTAATGTGGTTAGCCAAACAATAAATCAGTGTAGCATCTCGAAGGTTTACTTCGCTACGCTTGGAGTTGCGTGGCAAAATAAATCTTCGAGCAATGTTATACAACAGTTTTTGGAATGGAGATAACGAGTTATGGCTAAAACGTTTTTTTGTCATTTATACCTAAGAATTTCAACATTGTCTTTTCATTAATTCCGGAAAAGACAATCTTTGACCCGACGTAGTAAGTATCAAAACCAACCGCAAGAACATTGAACCATTCCCCTAACATAAGACTATTAAATTCAATCTTGATTTCTTTGACTGTGCTCGAACAAACCCCATTTTCAATAGAAAATTTTGAATAAATTCACGCATAAGATTAGGATAAATCGAATTGCATGAATAGTCATACATCAAAACTTCCCACCCTTGATTATTTAGAATCGCATGTAATTGGGGGAAAGGGTTTGATTCATACCAGTATTTATCAAGTCCAAATCCATCGGACATTTCCTTTGCAACTTCCTCAGCGCTGTTTGGGTCTACCTGCTTGATCCTTTTGGTGGGTCTGGATGAAGAAATCCCTTTTGGGTTAGAATGTGTTCTTTGTGTTCCGGCATGCATGGCCTTTGGTGTGGTAGATTTTTGTTCTTGTGAAGATGACTATGGTGCGTCTCGTGATGGTGAGGGATGGATTACTTGAAGTGGTTTGGGTTGGATGAATTTTGGAGTTTTGCCTTTCATGTTCTTGCTTGATGAAGAGGATTTGGGGGTTTTCATGGTTGATGAAAGAGGTGAAGATGAAGGAGTGAAGGAGTGAAAGAGTGAAATGGGTTGACGGTTTAGATGAGGGTTTAGTAATGAGTAGTACGTCACTTTTGAGGGAGTGATGGGTTGTGTGAGTGATGGATGGGACGTGAGAGAGTGGGTATTTAAGTAAGTGAGTGGATGGTTATTTGAAAGGTTTGTACTACTTCTTGGATCAGTTTGTAGCGTGTGAACGAGGAGTGTAACGAAAAGTTCGCGGGTATATTCATTGAATTGAAGCGGGTAATAACGATTTTTCGAAACACTACGATGATCCGTCTTCTACTATATTTTAAGTTGGTCATCCGAAAAAATAAAATGTTGGAATTTTGTGGAAAAGGAAAAATAAAGAAAATTTAGAAAATAAAAATAAGAAAACAAATGTCCTCGTTTTTTTTTCATTTTTAATATGAGGACAATATCATATAAAACAAACATATGCTACTTGGTCTAATCAGTTAAGCATGCAATCAAGAAAACATTCATGGCACGTATTTAAGATAGTTGCATACCTAAATCTTACAATAATTGATTTCTCAATCATGATTGTTGTGGATGATCTAACCCTTCCAATTTTCACATTGCTTTGAGGAGGAGTGCTGGCATTAAACTTTAGTGAAGCTTGATCACACCTAGTTCCAACCTCATCTTTTCATATTGTTCCCTTGGAAGTGGTTTATCATTATATCTGCAACTTGCTCATTTGTACTGACATGTTTAACAATGATATTTTTGTGCTCAACATTGTCCTTAAGAAAATGACGTAGTATATGTATATGCTTAAGTCTAGAATGATGCACGGGATCTTTTGATATGCAAATGGCAGTAGTATTGTCACAATAAATAGAAACACATTCAAATTTAATACCAAAATCTCTTAGTTGTTGTTTTATCCAAAGCATTTGGGAACAGCAAGCTGCTGCTGCCAAATATTCTGCTTCAGCGGTGGATAGAGCAACTGTGTTTTGTTTCTTGGAACACCAAGATACTAAACATGAGCCAAGAAATTGTACCATACCTGAAGTAATTTTTCTATTCACAAGATCTCCTGCATAATCTGCATCACTATAACCTTTCAAGTCATAGACATCACTTTTAGGATAAAATAGGGACAAGTCATCTGTTCTCTTTACTGTTGTATGATGTGATTCCTTGGGATTTGATTGAAATCTAGCACACAAGCCAACACTAAACGAAATATCTGGTCTACTAGCAGTTAGATATAACAAAGATCCTATCATACCTCTATACATTGTTTGGTCGACATTTATACCATTCGAATCTTCATCTAATCTAATATTAGTAGCCATAGGTGTGTGATTTGTTTTAGCGTTATCTAGACCATATTTCTTTAGAAGTTCTTTTATATATTTTTGTTGATGGATAAAAATACCGTTAGCCGTTTGTTTAATTTGCAAACCAAGGAAGAAATTTAATTCTCTCATCATACTCATTTCAAATTCAGCACTCATTAGGTCAGCAAATTCTTTACATGATGATTCGTTAGTGGCTGCAAAAATAATATCATCAACATATATTTGAACAACTAAAATATTTGAACCTCTATTCTTAAAGAATAAGGTCTTATCAATTTTACCTCTAATAAAGTTATTTTCAATCAAAAATTTAGACAATCTCTCATACTATTGCCTAGGAGCTTGTTTGAGCCCATAAAGAGCTTTATCAAGCTTACAGACATGATCTAGAGAGGATGGATTTTTCGAAGCTAGGTGGCTGTTCCACAAAGACTTCTTCTTCTAGAAAACCATTCAAGAAAGCACATTTCACATCCATTTGATATAACTTAAAATTCTTAAATGCAGCAAATGAAATTAGAATTCTAATAGCCTCTAACCTTGCTACGGGAGCAAATGTTTCTATATAATCAATACCTTCCTGTTTATTGTATCCTTTAACCACTAGCCTTGCTTTGTTTCTTACTATTATTCCATGCTCGTCCAGTTTGTTTCTAAAAACCCATTTTAAACCAATTATCTTTTTATTCTTGGGTTTAGGTTCCAAGTGCCACACTTTATTTCTTTCAAATTCATTTAATTCATCTTGCATTGCAACGACCCAATCTGATTCTTGTAATGCTTCTTCGTGATTCTTTGGTTCCAACGTTGAGAGAAATGCAAAGTGTGCACAAAAGTTTCTTATCTGGGATATGGTCTGTGTGCCTTTGTTTATGTCACTTAATGATCAAGTCAAGTGGATGTGACTTTTGATGTTTCCACGGCTTAGGCACAAAGTCTCTTGTGGAGACTGATGTGGGAACAAGCTCACTTACTTGATTGACATTTTGTTCAGCTTCATTTTGTACTATTCTGGGAGCAGCTGGATCAGGAACACCTTGTTGGTCCTGATTTCCCTGCTGTTCGTGTTCTTGATTTGGTTTTGCATTTTCAATTTGAACCTGCAGCTCTTCATTTACTTCTTGATCTTGCTCTTTATGTATGCTTTCATCATCTTCCGGATTAGAAAGACCTATTTTAAAATCACCTGTTTCTTGTTCACTTGTCATAAAATTAGTTTCATCAAAAATAATGTGAACAGATTCTTCAACACACATAGTTCTCTTGTTATAGAATCTATAAGCTTTACTATGGGATGAGTAGCCAAGAAATACTACCTCATCACTTCTTTCATCAAACTTTCCTATATTTCGTTTTCCATTTACATGAACAAAGCATCGACATCCAAACACACGAAAATACGAAATATTTGGTTTAACACCTTTAAATAATTCATAGGGGGTTTTAGAAGTGATTGGTCTAATTAACACACGATTTATTATGTAACATGCAGTATTAACAGCTTCAGCCCAAAAGTTTCTAGGGAGACCACTAGAAATCAACATGGTTCTAGCCATTTCCTCTAATGTTCTATTTTTACGGTCCACCACACCATTTTGTTGTGGTGTCCTAGGTGCGGAAAAATTGTGACTTATACCATGCTCATTACAATAATCCATAAACCTTGAATTTTCAAATTCTTTACCATGATCTGATCTTATGTGGACAAGTTGATTGTTACTTGATTTTTGAATTTTATTTGCAAAAGCAACAAATTCATCAAAGGCCTCGTCTTTGCTAGATAAAAATAAGGTTCATGTATATCTACTGTAATCATCAACTATAACAAACACATATCGCTTTCCACTGCGACTTTGGATTCTCATAGGTCCACAAAGATCCATATGAATTAATTCAAGTGGCTTTGAGGTGGTCACGACATTTTTAGGTTTAAAGGACGACCTTACATGTTTTCCTTTGGCACAAGGATCACAAACTTCATCCTTTTGAAATTTAAGGGACGGTAATCCTCTTACTAGGTCTTTAGATCTTAAAGTATTAAGCAATGAAAAACTAGCATGACATAAGTGTTTATGCCAAAGAAGAGGGTCATCTTCTATAACACTAAGACATGTCAAACTGGCTTTGGGAACAGTGTGGAGGTCCACAACATAAGTGTTCCCTTTTCGGATTCCTCCAAGAACAGTGTCTCCTATGTCATTCCTAGAAATATGCACTATTCAGAAGTAAAGATTACAGAGTTACCTTTGTCGCAAAATTGAGAGATACTTAACAAATTATGTTTTAAATTCTCGACTAAAAATACATTGTCAATTGCATGGGAACTTGACCTTCCTACTTTTCCTTTGGCAATAATTTCACCTTTCATATTGTCTCCAAAGGTCACAGTTCCTCCATCATAGGCTTCCAGTGAGAGAAATTTTGTTTTGGCACCTGTCATGTGCTTGGAACAGCCACTATCGAGATACCATGAGTTGTTCCCCCTCACTAGAACCTGCAAAACAAACTAATTGTTAGTGCGAGGAACGAGAAATTAAGAATAATGTTTTCTTGTTTTACTTTTTCTAAAGTTTCCTTTAACATTACATTTTGATCTAATAAATCAAAAAATCTAGTTTGCACATCTGACCTAAAAGAATTTAGGTAGGAAACATGGTCATTACAAGTTTTAAGGTCTTTTTCCATTGGAGACAGGTGGCAGTTTTTTTTTCCAGATTATCTTGTGTCTCCAAAATCATTTTAATCAATTCATGTTTATCCAATCTAAATAAATGGTTAGGAAATGAATTAGAAGACAATACCTCTTTTTCTTTTGACTTTTCGTCATGAATGGCCATGAGACATAAATTAGCTGTTTCTTTTTCAACTGGAGCTTCAGTTTCAGCTTCGCTTTCAGAGTCTCCCCATGCAGCAATCATGGCTTTGCGAAACTCCGTCTTATTGAAGTTTCCTTTCATTGGTTGTCTTCCTGTTTCCCTTACATTCCCTTTGCCCTTCTTATTCTTCCATTGAGGGCACTCCTTGATGAAATGATCAGTGCTTCCACACTTGTGACATTCGTAGTTGGTTTTGGTATTAGCAGTTCCTCTTTCTTTGTTGTTTCTTTGATTGTTGTATCTGCTGTTCCTGAAAAACTTCTTGAATTTTCGAACCAACATAGCAGTCTCTTCCTTATCACATTCTGACTCTTCTTGTTCATTCACTGCCAGAGCCAAGCCTTTGTTTCGGGAACTGTCAGCTGTTCCCAGATGCAATTCGTGAGTCATAAGGGAACCAGCCAACTCTTCCAGATTGAGCTTTGTGAAATCCTTGGATTCCTGTATGGCTGTGACTTTAGCTCTCCAACGGTCATCTTGAGGTAGACTCTTGAGGATTTTCCTGACCTGTTCATCTAAGGGAATAAGCCTTCCAAGTGAGACAAGTTCGTTTGTTATGTCGGTGAACCTAGTGAACATCTCTTGAATACTTTCTCTAGGTTCCATAACAAATCTTTCATATTTTGACATCAGCAAGTCAATCTTGGAGCGCTTCACTTCACTTGTTCCTTCATAGGTAACTTCTAACAGATCCCAAATCTGCTTGGCTGTTTTGCAACCCATTATGCGATTATGCTCATTTGGTCCAAGACCACAGTGAAGTAATTTGATGGCAAGAGCATTCATCTCCATTTTCTGAAAATCTTCTTTCTCAATTCAGTGATCAGTTTGGGAACAGTTTTGTTATTGGAGTTGGTAGTTGTTACCTCAAAGTCTCCAATTTCGATAACTCTCCAAACTTGATAATTTTCGGCTTTGATGAAGATTTCCATCCTATTCTTCCAATATGTGTAGAATTTTCCATCGCACATACGCGATCTTTGAGTAGAGTAACCTTCTTCCATTCGTTCATTCATTTTCAACATCTCTAAAATACCAAGATACGGCTCTCAAGGTTTCCTGATCAAATGAGGAACAGGGCTTTGATACCAATTGTAGAAACACTTAGAGATTATGAATGCAACAAGAGGGGGGATGAATTGTTGTATTACTCTTTTCGAGTATTTTTGCCCTGTTTTGCGGAATTTAATCTTAATAAAAATACTTAAACAAAAAGGCAAGAAAGTAAAATGGAGACAAGGATTTTACGTGGAAACTTTCTAGCCTTAATAGAGAGAAAACCACGACCACTCGGGATTTTAAGCTTCTTTTAGGCAATCAATACAATTACATAAAACAATTATGTTCTTCTTCTCTTCTAGGCCTTTTCTCTACACTTTCTCCTTCTCTTTCTCTTCTCTAAATTCTCTCGTTTCCCATTAGACTTCCCCAAGTCTAATTTACAAACACTCAAAAACCCTTACAAGAAATTTCTCTAAATTGGATAAAGACTAAAATATTGCATAAGAAAAATATTAGGAATTAATTGGCAAATGTAAGAATGAATATTTTTCTCTCTTGGGTGATCTCTCTAGATTTTTTCGGTTAGGGCACAATACCACACTTTTATTAGCCGGTTACAAAATTCTTTTTATATGTGATAGAACCGTGTAGTTCATCCATGATCCCATTATCTTAAGATGTGGAAATGTGGATAATTTCCTTGGAGGTTACTTCAATCTACACGGTTACAATTAGGTAACAATTAGCTAATAATAGTAAGTTGAAGACTTATTCAACTAAATCCTAGCTTCTTCCCTATTTTTATGGAGAGAAATAAGGAGACTTATTCTCAACCCTTAGATTAATTTTAATTAATTTGCCAATTAATATCTTATGCAATTATTTAGTATTAACCGTACAATCAACTAAATTTAAGAAAAACTAATTTTCCTACGTTGCTTTAGTTGATTATCTTATCAGACCAGCTTCGTTGGGAACACTGCACTGTCTCCATCAGCTCTCATTTCAGTTTATCAATCTTGGAACAGTGGTGATTAATTCATCTTTTGACTTTCCATTTGAACTTCAAGATTGACTATTTTGACTTTGACTTTTACATTGACTTTGACAATTACAATATTCTTTAAACAAGTCTCTTAGGTGCCATCGACGACTTTGATAAATCGGATATTTGACCTACAAAACAATCTCTAGAATTTGTTTGTTTAGAAATCATTAAGTCATCATCAAAACACAATTGGGCCAACACAAGTAGTGCCGTAGAGATAATTTCTCCATATTTTCAAGGCAAATATAACTCCGGCTAATTCCAAATCATGCACTGGGTAGTTCTTCTCATTTGACCTCAATTGTCTCGATGCATAAGCAATCGGTTTCCCCTCTTACAAGAGTACACAACCCAAGCCCTCTAAAGATGCATCACTGTATACCGTGATCTCTTTTCCATCCTTAGGCAATACTAGCACTAGAGTCGTTGTCAACCTCTTCTTCAATTCTAGGAAAGCATCTTCCCACTTTTGTGACCACACATACTTGGTATTTTTTCGAATCAATCTAGTGATCGGTAGTGCAATCTTAGAAAACCCATCAATATATCTTCGGTAGTAACCTGCCAAACCCATAAAGCTTCTTATCAGTTACACTTAGGGGTGTTCATAGAAATCCGGTTTGTTAAATCCGACCCGGATTATCTGGTATCCGGTTCCAAAAACCGGGTAATTTACCTGATTTGTAAAAAGCGCATAAATCAAATCGTGTACCCAATTTCTGAATCGGATATTCGGGTCGGATACGAATAGCATTTTTGGTGAAACTGGGTACCTGGTATCCGGTTTGTTTTTAAAAAAAAAATTACCCTACTTCTAGACCTAACCGTACCCTAGGTATTTAAGAGAATTGAAACAAAACCCTAGCTTTATTTTAAATCCGACTTCAAACTTCACTCTTCAGCGCCTCTTCTTCTCATGTGGGCTGTGAGCCTGTGACTGAGTCGCTTTTTTCATCTTCCTCGTTCGTCCTGTGAAACGTGAGTCGTCTTCATCAGTGATAAGTGAGTTGTTCATCTTCGCCACAACTGTCGGTAGCCTTCTGGCCTTCTTCAGCGCCGGGAGCCTAAAACACTCTGCAGGTCAAGGCGTCCATGGATTCTTCAATGCCGACAGCCTAAGACCCTTTTCAAAAATGATATTTGATATCTAGGTGTATCATTGTATACTGTATATTGTGAACTCTTTCCCATCCTCAGGCAATGCTAGCGCTAGAGTCGTTATCAACCTCTCATCAATTCTAGGAAAGCATCTTCGCACTTTTGTGACCACACAAACTTGGTATTATTTCGGACCAAACTGGTGATAGTGCGATCTTAGAAAACCCATCAACATATCTTCGGTAGTAACCTGCCAAACCCATAAAGCTTCTTACCTCAGTTACACTAGTCGGTGTTGGCCAATCAACGATAGTCTTTATCTTCTCGGGGTCCACCGTTATGCCATCTTTTGAAATTACATAATCTAAGAAGACAATTCGATCCAACCAGAATTCACACTTGCTCAACTTCCCATAAAAGCTTCTTTCCCTCAATCGTGTCAATACCGATCTTAAGTGCTCCTCATGATCTTTCTCGTTCTTAGAGTACACCAAGATATCATCAATGAAAACCACTACAAACTTATCAAGATAGTTGTGGAATGTTCGATTCATCAAGTCTTTGAATGTTGTAGGGGCATTGGTTAACCCAAACGGCATCACTCTAAACTCATAAGGCCCATACCTAGTGCGGAAAGCAGTTTAAGGAATGTCTTCCTCCGCTATCCTCAATTGATGATTACTAGATTTCAGGTCAATTTTAGAGAACACTCCGACTACTTTCAATTGGTCAAATAAATCAACAATTGTAGAAAGTGGGTACTTGTTCTTGATGGTGATTTTAATCAGCTCCTGATAGTCAATACATAGCCTCAAAGACCCATCTTTCTTCGTCACAAACAACACTGAAGCTCCCCATGGTGATACACTTGGTCTGATAAACCCTTTATTTTGTAACTCCTTGAGTTGGGCTTTAACTCAGCCAACTTAAGAAGTGCCATTCTATATGGTGCCTTTGAAATCGGGCTTAACCTTGGAACTATGTTAATATGAAATTCTATTTCTCTTTGGAGATAATCTAGGTAGATCATCGGGGAATACGTCAGAAAATTCTCCCACTATCAAGATATGGCTTAAGTCGACCTCCTTGTATGTTGATTTGCAAATGTAGTACACATGGGCTTCCCACCTCTCTTTGGAAAGGTGGTAAGCCTCTCAATCATCTCTGGCTCAATATTAGGTATGGTTCCATCACTAAAAACTACTCGATCCCCTGGATTGTTCCTAATCTTTACATTTCTCTGATAGAACTCAATCAGCGCCTTGTGTTTACCTAGCCCGTCCATTCCCAAATAACATTATACACTCCTAAGTCAAATACCATTAGGTCCACATGGAACTCCTTACTCTGGATCATTAATGGGAAATCAATCAACTTTGTATTACATGATACCGTTAATCCATCGGGTAAGTCAACTCTATACATTATACGGCATACATTAACAGAACAGTTTAAGGATATCACAAATGTCTTAGAAACACAAGACTTGTCGGCCCCAGAATCAAATAAGACTCAGGCGGACCTACCAAGCAATAATAGTGGTCCGGAAATGACTTTACCTACTGTTTTAAGAATCAAGGTGCTAGGCTCCCCTGCTACAGTAATGGCAAAGAATTTTCCTCCTCCAGGGCGCTGGTTCCCTTGGCCTCCAGAGATGTGGCACTATTACCGTCTTTATATTCAAGGCGAAGCTAAGAGTTGTTGTTACGCTGGTCCCCTTGATTTCCTGAGTATCGTGCTCCACCATTCCTGGGGTTTCCCCGGTTCTTGCCCCAACAATCTCGTGCCAAATGACCTGATTTTCCACAATTACCCTCACAGTTGACTCCCTTTATGTGCCATTTCTTGCATCTGCAACACGATTGACATTTTAGCGGGTTGAAGTTTTGTGGGTTTTTGTTACTGTAGAAGCGGTTTTGGTTTTGGGAGTTTTTTTGGTTTTGATTTTGGTTCCCCTTCAAGTTTCCCTCAACTCTAGGCTTCTTACTCTGACCACCTTGGTCTCCTCCAAATCTCTTTTTCCTCACATCTTCCTCTCTTTTGCAGACTATTTCTTTCTCAACAGCATGTTCATACATAGCTTGAAAAGATTTATATTGGCCTATCAACTTTTGGTAGCTGAAGTTCAGACCATTGTAGAATCGATCCAGCTTTTACTTTTCATCAAGCAGTTAATTTGAAGCAAATCTAGCCAACTCCAAGAATTTGTTACCGTATTCAGTTTCGCTAAAAGAATGTTGCCTCAGGTAAAGAAATTCAGATTCTTTTTATCTCTGTAGAACTATTGGGTAGAACCTCTCCCTAAGTTTCTTCAAGAAATCTTGCCATCTCTAACTTGTGGGTTGTGCTGCTCCACCAGCAGATGTGGAGGCAGATGAAATTCCCTTTAGGGCTCTCCACCAAAGCTCTATAGGTCCCACTAAATAGAATGCTGCAAGTTTAACCTTCAGATTTTCTGGACGGTTCACCACCTCAAGAATTTTCTTAGATTCATTGATCTAATCTTTAAGGACAACTGGATCTGTAGCACCATTATAGGTCTTAGGCCTGTGTGTAGCAAGCCTTTTGTAGAACTTAGTCTCGTCATCCACACTAGCATGTTTGTTGGCTATGTGCTGGACTAATTGAGTATTGGTCTGTTACATGACTCTAAGTTGCTAGGTTAAGAGGTTCAATTGGGCTTTGGGATCCATTGCTTCCCCGATTTCCTCTTGGCTCCTACCATGAGGTAATAACTAATTAATAATTTTGCGTTAAAGAAAAATAAATATACACATGCATAACACTCTTTCTTAACTCTTATTGACTTAGTAACTTACTAACCTAACCAATTTCTATCCCATTCGATATTTCAACACTTTTAATGACGACTTTACCCTCAACTTAATTTACCATCATGCTTAGGTAACTTAACCACATAATTAGATCATCACTTGCTTACTAGGAACCTTTAAGACTTCAAGTTTACTAATGGTAGTTGGTCAATTATTTGATTTAAGTTAGACTTACAACTTAAATCCTCTCTTTACCAATAATTCTAAAATTTAAGTTTATTTCCTAATTACTTTCATTAGTTACTCCAAACATCAACTTCTCTAAGTTAAACTAGTTATCTAATTTTCCAAATATTTTAGACAAGCTTCCATAGTCTTGGCTCTGATCATTTGTAACCGCCCCAAATTATGGAGGCAAGAACTAACTGGAATTTAGTATTAATCAAGCGAAAGCTCACTTTTATCAGTATAATTAAGGGGATACTTAAACTGTAACAGCGTCGAAATTCCTAATCTTAATCGTTCGATTAATCATTTTCGATTAACTCTTAATCATTAAATTTAATTCCTAATTCTTGATTTACTAAGCTCCAACTCTATCTAATTTCTAAAATCTTATATTCCATCTAACTATATATATATGATTTAATTTCTTATTTAATTTCCAATTCGATTTTCAAGTTCTTTAATTATTAAATTTTCTTTAAATTCCTAATACTTGCTCGATTTCTTAAACTACCTCGAATATGAAACTTTATATTTTTATTATTTCTATTTATTTAAGCCCAAAAGTTTCAATAATTATTTTCTATTATAAAAAAAACAACAATTCAATCATTTAATCAACTTTTGGTTTACGAAAACTTTACGTTTAAAAATTCTTATCTTTTTAATTAATTTCGTTAACAATTATTTTAACAACTTTAATATTTTTAATTAAACTATTCTACACTATTATTTTTTTTATATATATATTTATATTTATTATAAACTTTAAATTAATTTTTAAGCTAGTTTTGCAACTAAACCAATCTTAATCACCTAAGTTAACCTAAGTCAAACCTACTCAAATATTTTATTTTTTTTCTACTTACACAAGTTAAGCAATTTTGGCAAGACAAATGTTACATCAACACTAGTTGATATGGAGGTAAGATTTGAGCCATATTGATGCAATTCTTTTCATCCTACACCTTACCTCTTTGTCTTTAAAATTTATATCTATAGACTAGCTTATGTCCGAGTATAAAAATAGAAGTTGAGTCAAAATTTTGTAGCACAAATCATCCATTCTTGACGTGGGTTTCAAGAGCCTATAGGTCATTTATCTTTCTTCAATTTCTTCCTAATTTCTCTTAATAACATTACTAAAACAAAAAAAAAAACTCTAACATTAATTAGTTGAATATATTTAAAAAATGGAATTGGATATTTACTTTGGGAGCTTAGAAGTACTAGCATTGGGAGTTTGGAGCTTAAAGCTTGGAATATTCATTAGAGGGTATTATTTTCTTATCTTCTTAATTAGTACTTAGTACTAATCTAAGGTGTCAGTATGGTATAACTTCTTACCCTACTCTTTATGTGGAATTTTACATTATATTTACTTTATAATATGCAAAGTATGAGATATATTGAGTATGTTTAAGTAGAAAGTTAGTTTAAGAAAATTATGATTAAATTAAATTTAGTGTAGTTATGCTAAAAATATTTTTAGTATACTAATTAATAATATTTGGACATGTTTAGGAAGTTGGGTGAACCATTATATAATAGTGATATATATTAAGTGCTATATATATTATAAACTAGTGTTACTATGTTTAGGAATTATGAAGAAATGTTATCATATTAATTAGAATAATTACGGTAATATTCTAGTTAATATCTTTATATTAGCCCTTAAATTAGTTTATTAAGTTGTGTATTATTTCATAAATATATTTTTTTATTTAGTATAGTTTTGCTAAGGATGTTGTCATTATACTTTATCTTTTATACTAAAGCCTATTCTTATAGTTATATTAAATATTAAGTTATCGTGTAAAAATTTTTATTAATTTAGTTTTTGTATTAGTTAAATAAAATTTGAATTTACTATGATAAGTTAATTAAATTAAGTTGTATTAAGTGAAAAAGGCCAACAAATACTCATAGGCCATTTGATCACTATCATAAAAAAATAAAATAAAAAAAAAAATTGTTATTTACAAATTTAAATTATTACAAGCTATTTTTATGATAATAAAAAAAATAACAAGTTAAAAAAATAAATATATGTATTTGGAAATTTTTGCAAGTTATTAATATTAAAGTGTTTTCTTAAATACATGATCGTTTAGAATAAAAGTAACTTTTGGGATATTAAATAGCTAGTTAGTACAAAATATATCTTTAGTTGACTTTTTGACTAAAATTTATTTGAAATGATATAAAAGTACAATTTTTTATAAATTTGTCCTTTTTAAAATTTTGTGTGAAATTTTGATTTTATGAAAACATTAAAAGAATAAAGTTTTTAGTTGTTTTATAACAAGAGTTATGGATTTGTGTGAATATATAAGTTTTACTTGTTTTACTAGAAGTATTGATTTTTGTGAGCCTAGAAAGTGTTACTTGTTTTATAACTAGAAATATTAATTTCGTAAAATAATAAGTGGTATTTGTTTTAGAACTAGAAAATTGATTTTTGTGAACTTGATAAGTCTTCCTTGGACGATTTCGCCGCAACCATTACTTCTCGTTTCCAGGAATCAATCCAGCAGGCAATACGAACATTGCCAGCTATTTTCCAGCCACAGCAACCGAGTATTATCCATTCCGCCCGCCGACAGACAGAACAGGTCCCTACCCTCCAAAGGGAGGCCCCTGACTTCTAGGTAGAGGACATTGTTGAAAGTCAAGAATCACCCCTACAACAAAACCAAGCTCCTAACCAGATGTTACAACCTACCTGGGGCATGGTGAACTCGACATTTCGTAACAATCAGATACCCCTGGAACGCAGCCGACAGGCTCGTAGCTGGATGCCTGAGCAGGCTCCTAATCGGATGCCTTAACAGTCAGGGAGTTCGAGGTTCGATGCTCGACAAATCATCAACAGGAGCAGGAAAGAATAAGATGCTAGAACATATTTGACTTCAAAGAGGGAAGGGAAGAACCCGGCGAACGAATCCTACCATAGCCCTATGTACCAGGAGAGGTACGAGAGGAATGACTACGCCCGAGAGGATTATGTTAGAGATGGTTCTGACTCGGTCCCTTCCATTTTCAAGACACCTTTATCGGCCCGAATATTAGCTATTCCTAACCGGAACAAGGTAAAGGTACCGGCCATAAGGTCAGAGGATCCCGCCGAAAACATTTCATCTTACCGCGCCCATATGGCCGTAAGCACCACTTGCGAAGCCATGCTATGTAAGTTTTTCCCAACTACATTATCGGGGCTGACACTAAACGGGTACACGTCCCTACCACGCGGGAGTGTGGATAGTTTTGCTGCTCTTGAAGCGTTATTTCTTGACCACTTTGTCGCCTCCAAGAGGCAAAAGAAGTCCAACCTACATTTAATTTCCGTGATTCAGAAGGAGGGGGAGTCCGTGACCTCCTACATTCAAAGATTTCATGAGAAAGTTCTATCAATCCCTGGGACCACCGATGCTACTACGGTCCTTGCCCTCATTCAAAGATTTAGAGAAACTCGACCGGCCCCTGGTTGGTTTTAGGGGAAGTCGAGTATGCTCTTCTAGCATAATAGTTCTCCCGGTTCGTTTCGGAGACAAAGGTAATGGTCGAACCTTGCTGGTTTGTTTCACCGTCATCGATATCTAATTTTCGTACAATATCATCATGGGTCTGCCGCTAATCAACAAGATTAAGGCCGTCATCTCCACGCACCAATTACTCATCCAATACGAGAAAGATGACGGTAAGGTTGGGGTCTTGCATGGCGACCAAAAAAGCGCCAAGGAATGTCAAGTAAACACACTCAAGATGGGAGCCGGAAGTAGCACAAATCAAGGCAGAAAGAAAAGAAAAGCAGTGGAGGTAGAGTCGGTCTTGCATGTGTACTACGTTAGTCACGCCTTTCGCGGCTCCGAAGCCCGGTACTCGGCAATATAAAAACTCGTCTTCGTGCTGGTAATGGCAAGCCGTAAATTAAAGCCATATTTTCAATCCCATCCTGTTGTAGTTCGGACCTCTCAGCCTATGAGGAAAGTGTTTGAAAGTAAAAATCAATCGTCCCGGGTGGCGAACTGGGCGAATCAGCTAGCTGATTATGGGGTCGAATTCGAGCCAAGAACGGCTATCAAAGCGCAAGCCCTTGTAGATTCATTTCTGAGGTAACAAGATCGTTGGAAGAAGTCCCTTTGGTAGAAAATTGGAAGTTGTATGTGGACGGGTCCTCGACCCGGAGCTGCTCTGGTGCCGGACTCCTGATAATATCGCCCAATGAGGCGAGACTTGAACATGCTGTCAGATTCAACTTTGCGGCTACTAACAACGAAGTCGAATACGAAGTCGTCCTACTAGGTTTAGGAATTTGTTTGGCTTTGGGAGCTAGAAAAGTAATCGCGCACATAGATTCTCAATTGATAGCCGGACAGGTGAGAGGGGAGTTCGACGCAAAAGATGATAGCATGAAGATGTACCTGACCAAGGTAAAGGAAGCTGTGGCTAATTTTGACTCAGTGGTTGTAAACCACATTCCTAGGTCGGAAAATGCAAAAGCCGACGCCCTCTCAAGATTAGCTAGCTCGGCTATCAATGATGAGCCCAGAAACATTGTGTGGGAAGTTCTGTCCTGCCCGAGTATCAACGCATTTGTGGGGGGGGGGTAGATCGGACTAACTCGTGGATGGACCCTATATTTCACTACTACGGGACAGACAGCTCCCAGAGGATCGAAAGTCAGGTCCGACTATTTTGAAAAAAGCCAAATGGTTCGAATGGCACGAAGGAGCCTTATACAAGAAATCCTATACCCATCCCCTTCTCAAATGCGTCACCCCAACTGAAGGAGACTACATCATGAGAGAAATTCATGAAGGGGCGTGTAGAATTCATCAAGGCATCCGGACCCTCATTGGAAAGGTCTTGAGGAATGGGTACTACTGGCCGAGTATGAAAGCTGACGCAGAGAAACTTGTCAAGACTTGCAAAAAATGCCAATTTTTCGGGGAGGTGCCTCGCTTAATATCAATGTGTTTAGAAAGACTATAAGATATGGAAGTTCTAAACAAGAGTTAATTACTCTCTTGAAAAAACACAAGCAAATGAGAATAAGAGAGGAAGAATTCAGAAAAAATGGTGTACCTTTCCACTCATTATCAAACTCTATTTATACAACAAGAGTATAACCTAAGGGTCATGACCCAATTAATCATTCTTAATGATCAAATTGATGATCACACAATCAATACGATTAATATATGGCATTCATGAGCATTATTCACCCTATTATTCCTTTGTAACCTCTGATTTAGAATAGGAATCCAATGCAATCAATTCAAGGATCAAGAAATAACCCAATGATCACTTCAGAAACAAAAGTCGAGTGGGCGGTCTGCTCCACACCCAAAAAGCCGATTCGGCTTTTCCTGCTGGCCAAAATCATCTTTCCAAAACCTAAAGCCGAGTCGGCTTTAGGCCTAAACCAAGGAAAGCCAAGTCGCCTTTTTGTGCTGACTTAGTTTTCTAGTTTTCGTTTTGTCCTTTTTTGAACCCCCTTTGGACCTAGTATTTTAATATATATTTTCCGGATTATTAGACACTAAATGTTCAACATAATCAACTTAGCCCGTATTTTCTTTCGTCTTGATTAAGTATGCATAACCGCTTAGTAGCTTTCATAAAATAAAATAATGATGTCCAAAGCTTTATGGACAGGAGAAGAAGCCTTAGATCCCGAGAAAAAAGAGACCAAGGTAGCACGGATCAGGTGGCAGAATCCCCCGCTAATCAAGGTACCTCCATGAGAAGGAAGCGCCTATGCTGCCGAATTCTCCCTTGTCTGCGGAAATTCTGACCACCCCAAATCCGTCCAAGACAAAAAGTATCGGCCATCCCTCCGTTTTCAGGCACTCAATGTCCTAAGGAACACATGATCGCTTATAAAAATCTCATGGTCCTGTACACAACGGATCCCTCGCTCCTGTGTAAATTCTTCCCAATCACTCTCACAGGCCTAGCCCTGACATGGTATACTTCACTTCCCAATGGAAGCATTCACAGTTTCGCCGAACTCGAGGCCAAGTTCCTCAGTCACTTCACGGCGTCCCGGAGACAGGAGAAATCTAACTTCCACCTCCTGAGTATTACACAACAGGAAGGAGAATCCCTCTCTACCTACCTTCAGCGATTCCACGATGGAGTGCTAGCGGTTACCGATTTGGAAGAATCAATCGCTGTCTCAACCCTAATCAATGGCATGAGAACTCACAAACTGAAGTTCCAACTTCTGGAAAACCAAGTCAAGTCCTATGCAGAGGCAATGAAACAAGCCAGGAGTTTTGTCACTACTTCTAACATTTGCCATCAATTAGACCCCGCTTCCAGAAAAAGAAAAAGCGACAAGATGGCAAACACAAGGGATAAAACGCGTTTTGAAGATCAAGGTTCCAGAAGAGGACCCAGCAGATCTGAACAAGATAGAAAGTATCCTCCCCGAGACCTCAAAGATGATGGCTTTGAGGCAAGATTCAACCGCAATAGAAAAGATATCTTCTATGTCATCCGAGACCAGCTACCCGCTCCTGCTGCGATTCCCACACCAAAATACCGCAGAAACATGGATTTGTGGTGTGAGTATCACAAGGAACACAGTCATACGCTTCCTAACTGCCGAGAACTTGAGAAAATCCTCGATCGATATGCAGAGGAAGGAAAGCTGAATCGTTTCCTTAACCATGATCACGCAAGAAAGAAGTACAACTCGGATGATAAGGAATACCAAAAAGAGACGGAAAGACTGGCTTCTCTTCACTCAAAAAACACCTCCACTGCCACTGACGGGGTGATCAACATGATCGTAGGAGGTTACTCCGAAGAATATCCTACAATTAGATCCGCAAGGCACAGTATTCATGCCCTGGTCAAGGGCCCTCCGAAGGAACAACCCTCTTGCCCTGAGATGAAGTTTGATAAAAAACTGAACGTCCCCCTGTAACAACCACACTCTGATCCGGTGGTTATCACTTTGAAGATCAGCCAGATGAAAGTTCGTCGTGTCCTACTAGACACGGGAAGCATCGCTGATTTGATCACTATGGACTGTCTTCGCCAAATGAAGTATGAAGAAAAACACCTCCAACCCATGGACAGACCTCTGATTGGGTTTGGGGGTGGAAGATTCTTCCCTCTTGGAACGATAGTTCTCCCCGTCAGGGTTGGCGAAAAGAACAATGGCCGAAGCCTCGCAGTCTGTTTCACGGTCATAGATCTCAAGTTCTCCTACAATGTTATCATGGGTCTTCCCATGATCAACAAAATCAAAGCAGTGATATCCACCCACCAACTGCTCCTGCAATACGAGAAAGACGACGCTTCTGTAGGAATCCTGAGAGGCGATCAAAAATTCGCTCGAGAATGCCTAGTTAATTCTCTAAAAGGGGATGCGGGCATAAGAGAAAGCTAGAAGAGACTGCCATCCTGAACATCCAGACTCCTCCCTAAAGGCCAGAACCATCCGACAAGGATGAAGAGGTCGATGTGTGGGGAAAAGGAGAGACGATTAAGATTGGGGCCAATCTGGACGCCGATATAAGATAAGAATTACTGAACGTCATCATAAAATTCCGAGACATCTTTGCTTTCAACATCTCGGAAATGCCCGGCATCCCAAAAGAGGTCATGTGTCACAAGCTCGACATCCAACCCGAGCATAAACCTGTTAAGCAAAAGTTGAGGCACTAGGGCAAAGAAAGAATTGAAGCGGCAAAGGAAGAAGTGACAAAGCTGCTAAAGGCTGGGTTCATCAGAGAATGTCAATACTCTGAATGGTTATCCAACGAAGTGCTTGTTAAAAAGCCCAATGGCAAATGGCGAATGTGTGTTGACTTCACTAACCTCAACAAAGCTTGCCCAAAGGATGACTACCCCCTTCCAAAGATTGATCGCTTGTGGATTCCACAGCGGGACATGATCTCCTCAGCTTTATGGACGCCAATGCTGGCTATCACCAAATCCCTTTGGCATTGGAAGATCACCCCCATACCGCTTTCATTACAAATGTCGGGGTATACTGTTACAAAGTCATGTCGTTTGGGCTGAAAAACGCAGGAGCAACTTATCAAAGAATGGTGAACAAAGTTTTCAATTCCCAGATAGGAAGAAACATAGAAGTCTATGTGGATGACATGATCACCAAGAGCAAACAGGCTTAGGACCATGCCGCGGATCTGAAAGAGACATTCATGACCCTCCGTAGCCATCAAATGCGCCCTAACCCTAACAAGTGTGTATTTGGTGTTACGGGAGGGAAATGCCTTGGGTTCTTGGTGGACGAAAGAGGGATTGAAGCCAACCCTGACAAAATTCAAGCCATCTTGACAATGAGATCCCCCAAGACCGTAAAAGAAGTTCAAAAGCTAACCGGGTGTGTTGCTGCCCTAGCAAGATTCATGTCAAAATTCGCAGATAAATGCTCGCCCTTCTTCAGGACCCTCAAACAAACAAAATTTGAGTGGACCGAAGAGGCGGAAGAGGCATTTAACAGCTTAAAACCCTATCTTGCTTCTCTGCCAAAGTTAGTCTCCCTCATAGAAGGAGAAACGTTGATCTTGTACGTTTCCATATCAGAATACACCATCTCTGGAGTCCTGATAGCTGAAAGGGAAAAGAACCAACTCCCGGTGTACTACATCAGTCATGCCTTCCGGAGTTCCGAGGGAAACTACAGTGAAGTTGAAAACGTGTTGTTCGCCGTCATAATGGCAAGTAGGAAACTGAAGCCCTACTTTCAGTCTCATCAAATCCGAGTTAGAACTAATCAACCCCTTAAAAAAGTCTTGGAAGAAAGAAACCAATCAAGCCGTATCTCTGATTGGGCCAATCAACTAGCAGACTACGGAATAGAATAGGAACCAAGGACTTCAATCAAAGCCCAAGCCTTGGCTGACTTCATTGCAGAAAGCACAGGGCCAGTACCGTGCGATGCTAACCAAGAATGGAAGCTATATGTAGACGGCTCATCCACCAAAGTAGTCAGTGGCGCCGGAATACTCATCATCTCATCCGCCGGTGTCAGGATTGAACGGGCAGTAAGGTTTGAATTTGTTGCTTCCAACAACGAAGTTGAATATGAAGCCCTCATCCTAGGGCTAACTGTCTGCTACGAATCCGGGGCAAAAACTCTGTCAGCATTTTCAGATTCCCAATTGATCGTGGAACAAGTGAAAGGTGAGTTTGAAGCAAAAGACGAGGGCATGAAAATGTACTTGGCAAGAGTGCAGGAGTTGGTGGGGAAATTCGAAAAATTCTCACTAACTCATATACCCAGATCTGACAATGCTCAAGCAGACTCGTTAGCGAGGTTAGCAAGTTTAGCAGACTCATCAAAAGCCCGCAACATCATCTAGGAAGTCTTGCCTAATCCCAGTACCAATCAGACGATAGCAACGGTGGATAGAAGTGCTGCCTAGATGGATCCCTTGATCCAATACTTCCAGAACGAAACACTACCTGACGATCCGGCACAGGTTCCCTTCTTCTTGAAGAAGGTAAAATGGTTTGAATATCATGAAGGCACACTCTACAAAAAGAGTTACACACATCCTCTCCTAAAGTGTGTAACTCCAGAAGATGGGAATTACATCCTCCGAGAGATACACGAAGGAGGATGTGGCATCCATCAGGGAGTTAGAACCATCATCAACAAAGTTCTGAGGAGTGGCTATTATTGGCCAACACTGAAGGAAGATGCTGAAAAACTGGTAAGAACATGCGAGAAATGCCATTATTTTGCAGAAGTTCCCAGAAAACCTTCCAATTATCTCACTACAATCCAAGCTGTGCTACCCTTTAACAAATGGGGTCTTGATCTTCTGGGACCACTTCCCCCCGCTAAAGGCTACAGGAAGTTCATCATTGTAGCTGTGGACTATTTCTCAAAATACGTTGAAGCTGAACCCTTGAGCACCATCACTGACAAACAGGTATGTCAATTCATTTGGCGTAACATTATTACAAGATATGGCATTCCTAGAGTGATAAATACTGATAATGGTCGACAATTCATAAGCAAAAACACTCTTGACTATTGTGATAAGTTTAACATTCAGATACAATTTAGTTATGTGTCAAGGCCGCAAACAAACGGCCAAGTTGAATCTGCAAATAAAATAATCTTATCTAGCATTAAGAAGAAGATAGAAGGTGCCAGAGGGTCTTGGGATGAAGAACTACCTGGGATCCTATGGGTCATGCGCACAACTGTCAAGGATGCAACAGGGCACACACCGTTCTCTCTAGTATATGGCTCCGAAGCCGTACTCCCCGTAGAGATAGGCGTTCCTTCCACCAGGATTGCTTATTATTCACACGAAGAGAACGACGCTTAGAAAAGGATTAACCTAGATCTCCTACCTGAAACAAGGGGCAACGCTCTACTACGTTCCCTTGCACAGAAACAGAAGATGACTAGACAGTTCAACCGAATGTTCAAGCCCAAACAATTACAACTCCATGACTATGTTCTCAAAAAGATAGAGGCAACAGGAAAGGCCACTATCCATTATGTTTGCATTTACGTTGAACCTTTTTAATACTGCATTTACATTAAACTTGTGTTAGTTATACTTACTATGTACTACAAACATTGTTTGTGTTATTCCTCACTTTGTTTATCAAATGAACCTATGTTCAAGAATTGATTGCAAGGGATAGCCCAAATTACGTATTTCATTATGTTGGAGGTCAAAGACTTCTATGAGTCTGACCCCCTTTATGGTTTGATGGGAACCTATGCTCTCTAAAAAGTTAAGTTATTTCATCATGTTGGAGGTCAGAGACTCCTATGAGTCTGACCCCCTTTATGGTTTGATGAGAACCTATGTTCTCTAAAAAGTTAAGTTATTTCATTATGTTGGAGGTCAGAGACTCCTTTGAGTCTGACCCCACTTAATGGTTTGATGAGAGCCTATGTTCTCTAAACTCCCATGAGTCTGACACCCCTTATGGTCTGACTAGTGAACCTATGTTCCCGGAAAATCACATTTGCGTTGACTGAAGTTCAAAGAATTCAAACCTTGAGTTATGTTAAATATGTACATAGTCCGAGATTTCTAAAAATCCGAAACTTCGTCAACAAGATACAATATACATCAGAAAATGTTAAATATGTACATAATAATAACAGAGATACGAGATCTCCAAAATTAATGTTTACAAAAGCTGGCATACAGGCCAATAATTCCTAGACACTAAAAGTTCAATGAAATTACATAAAGTAAGATCAATCCTTAGCAGCTGGAGCAAGAGAAGGCTGGGGCTGGGGAGACGGAGGAGCGGTGTGCAGAAGCTCTTCAAGATCCACGGTCAGTGGCTCTTTGCCCTCAAGCTCTGAAGCCAAATCTTGAAAGATCTCCTTTTCGGCCGAAAGATTCCCAGAAAGATCCGTGCATTTATGCTCCAGATCCGCGAAAGTAGATCTCCCAGGAATGTCACTGAGATCCGGGGCCACAAAGGAAAATGTCTGCCAATCTGTAGTTAGCACCCGCTCTTCCGAATCCGGGCGCACCTTCTCGACCCAACTGGAAAGCTCCTCGGCATCCCAATCCGGTTCATTTAAAGTAGCAGACTCTTTGTTAAAGACTGCTCTTAAATTCCCTAGGGCTTCAGCCCTTTTCAGTTGAGCCAAAGACGCAAGCTTCTCCGGATCCACTCCCAGTTCTATGGCCGCCAGCCTGTGGGCCTCGGCCTCCATCTGTATGCCGTTACTTATCATCTCCCCGGAAAGTTTCGCCATAAAGGCTCCACAATCCGTAGAAGATAACCAGTCCTTAGCTATCCGGCCCTGCCTCTTAGACTTCAGCTTATAATACTTCGCGGCTTCAGCCACCGGTTCTACTTTACGCAGAGCATCTCCCATATACTTAGTCAATTCAGAACGTTGGGCAGAAGCTTTGTCGTAAGCGCTAAGAAGATCGGCCACATTAGTAGATATCCCCATTGCTTTGATGGCCGAATTACCCAGCTTCCCTCCGGTCTCCACCAGGATTTCCTTCAGCCGTGCTCTCCACTGCTCCGCCAAGTCAAGACGTTCAGTCAACGTCTTGCACTTCTCCAGCTTGGCCTTAAATTTGGCCAATTCCTCATTTTGCTCATCAATTCGAGCAGTCAGAGATCGGATTGTCTCCTGATCAACTTCATTTTGTTGAATCTTCGAAGTCTCGAAGATCATCCTTATCAACCCCTGAATTAAAATGTGTTAAGCTTAAATCTTCAAAAAGTCAAAGTAGATTAAGCGTAATTCTACATACCTCGGCCATAGTGGATTGAGCCTTCTGCAGCCTTTCAATCGGACTCGTAGAATCCAAAAAGTCCATGTCGTCCTGATTGATCAGGCAACGACTTGCCCGGTTGAATCTCCCGACAAGTTCGGAAGAGCTTCAGTTTACAAAAGGAACACCTGGCTTATGTGCCTTGATGTTCCTAGTGTAAACCTGCTTTTCTTCTCCCAAGACCTGTTTCCCCTTGCCTTCGGGAGTCGCTTTCTTCAGGGCTGAGCCGGATGCAGCAACGGCGGTCCCCCTAATTGTAACGCCGAGGAAATGAGTCCTCAGCGGGACAGCTTGAACGACTTGCTCCATAGATTCGAAGGAAGTGTCGTCATCATCTTCTACCACAACCAGATTGTCCGGTGTGGGCTCGGCTACCTTAGCCTTAGCCTTGGCCTCTGAAGAGGCCCTCTTCCTCTTCTTGCTGGCCGGCCCCTGCCTCTCAAAAAGTTCCTCCGGGGGAGGGAGTTCCTTCCTCTTTTCAAGTAGAACCCGTGCCTCCTCATGGCTCGGAGCATCTTTCACTCCATCCATGACAGTAGCGGAGTTCTGAAAGGAACAGAAGTGTTAGTTACATTCTCAAAACTGAACCGGACAAAGTAAATTCAACAACTCACAGTTGGGGGACGAGGCACCGGCGGTTGAGGATTAGCCGCCCTCAAAGCTTCAGCAAAGGCGCTCATTGTGTTAAATTTTGCCATCAACGCTTTGTACTTGATTCTAACTTCACTCCTAGCAACGCCTACACCAAAAGACAAGAATGAGTATATCAACAACAGCTAGAAAAAGGGTGGAGGTCCGAGATACCTACTTTTACTGATCTTCAAACTAATGTCATATGCAGATAAGAAAAGCTCTCTTTTCAGATCCCCAAGTTTGGGTATCCAATTCCTCTGCACAAAAAATGGTTTCCGTTCCAATTCTACGGTCATGGTGGCGTAGCGTACTATTATCGCCTCTTCATGATTGCAGATAGGAACGTTGTTATTGAAATCTTCCAATTTAGGGTCTATATCAAAGCTTGTTTTGATATCCCAGCCGTGCCTATTATATAAATAGTCGAATCTAGTCCTAAAACTTTTTTTGCTATCAGGCAATTCGCCTACGAGTTAAGGCCTCTACGGTGCGACAAAGTCACCCATCCAACACCGTTTGTCTTGGAACTACACAGCCTAGCCCGGAAAATATGACGAAAGGCCGTCAAACTAGGCTTTATCCCTAATCCTTTACTCGCTAAAATAAAAGCCGTAATGCACCCCCAAGCATTCGGATAGAATTCAGCGACTGTGATATTAAACAATTCCAGCACAACTTTAGCAAAAGGGTGGAGCGGAAACCTCAGCCCCAACTCAAAAGATTTGTCATATACCGCTATACACCCGCCAGGAGGGTAACGGACTGTGTCATACAACGTCCGCTTTACTACATCATAACCATCAATTAAACCCCAACGCCTAGACATGTTGCGCCTGTCAAAGTCTAATAAATCCATTGCGTTCTTGTCGATAAAGTAGTTAAGGGGCCCTCCCTTTGGAATATAGAACGGATGAGGAATTTTCTTTGTCTGATCCCGGCTAGGCGAACATTCTCTGTCAGCCGCCTTCTCCATATCTACATGAACCATCTCCAAAAGTTTAGGTTCAATACTTAAGTATTCGGGAGCAAATGCCAAAGACACTTCCCATGGATAAGGCAAAATGGTCTTTGGTGGGTAAAAAGGCGAAACATCAGACTCATCATCACTCAGAATTAGTTCATAATGCGGAGTCACTTGGCACTTTGGGCTACCATCATCCGACTCATCAGAACCAACCCTTGTCCTTGCACTTTGGAATTCCGAGTCCTTATTCAAATCAAGTTGGGGAAGTTCTCTACATAAATCCTCTAAGTATGGGGTCTCCATTATACAAACAACAAAATATGAACAATTATGCAATTACAAGATCAAAAACAATATGCTCAAGAACAGGTTGAAGATCTTCAAGAACACTTTGAAGATCTATGAATATTATTTGAAGATATGAAGATATATTTGAATATTACGGGAATATTTAATCAAAAAATCAAGAAATATGAGAAAATTAGGGTATA
>CM033464.1:11011218-11093571 GCA_019425755.1 Amaranthus cruentus
CTTATCCAATCAAAATTCAAATATCACCTCCAAGGATAGATGATTTGATATTTGTCCTAACAGATTATTATAAAAAAAATTGATATGCATTTTATAATTGAATAATATATCAATCAATGGTAATGAAAGTTGAATTAAATGTAATTTATACAATCCATGTAGGGGTACCGCATCAGTCTAGTAGAAGTATATATACTTGGAGAGAAAAGCAATCCCCCAAAGAAGTCCATTTTAAACATCCCGACCCCAATTTAGCAAATAATAACCCACTACCGCATCCCCACACTCCTCTTTTTCTTTTTCTCTCTTCATCAAACTGCAGCCCAGCTGAAGATCCTTCCCTCCTTTCTCTTTCCATCTCCCCATTTCTTGCACAAGACAGGAGCTAATCGTCAAATGTAGAGAGTATTTTGCAATAATAATCAACTTCGCTTGCTTCGGTAATTAATTATTCCTTTTAATTCTTTGTATCAGTTATTTTGTTGCTGCTTTTTGTGTGTGATTGTGATCTGATGTAGAATTTCTTTAATGCTTTCTATGATAGTAAGTTAGGGTTTAGTTGGAGGCTTCGAGAAATGAATAAAGAACGGCCGCCTGAACCGCTGGATTTCTTCATTTGGATTATTGAGGTAATGATTTTTGTGTTTGGATTTTAATATATGAAATACTCAACAAAAATAATCAAAGCCTCATTATTAATTGATTATAATGGAAAATCATGTTTCAATACACCCAAAATCTTCGAGGACAAAATATAATGAAAACCAACAATAATAAAAAGAAAATGATTAATAAATTAATGTAGTGTAAGAAACAAGTATTTCATTTCAAATTATAGATTTCAATTATGAAATCATAAATGAAGAATTTGAGAATGACAAGGTTTGGGTGGTTGTTGAATCAAGAGCCAATTCTCGTAACGTCGATGACGACTTTGAGCATCTCGTAGCTCATGCGATGTCTTTCACACTCGAGAGTGGTGTAGATCGTGGGATGGGGAATGGAGTGCTAAGGTTTGGGACACTTGATCACGTGATGATCAATGATGATGAGTTGAAGAGGTATCCACATGTGAGGGACTGTGTGAAGGCAGCAACAGGCTTTAAGGGTTGCTCGACCAACCGAGCTGTGAAGAGCAAGTCGAGCATTGGCTTGAGCAAGCAGGTAGAAGTGAATCAGTAGGTACTGACCAGGCGCTCGACTGGTCGAGCCTAGGGTGCTCGATCGAGCAGATTGACAGCAAGGAAATCAGCGGGTTTCTATTATATGTTTGCGGTTTGTGGGCTTTATTAAGCCTTTTGTCCTTGAGTCCCTATAATGTAATAAGAGTATATAAGGAGTCTTAGGAGTCATTTAGGGTATTAGTGAGAGTCAAATACATTTAGATTGCTAAGGTTTAACACCAAGAGAGTTCTCTCCATTGTATTAGGGCTTTGTGTGAGATATTGAAGTAAAGCTTTAATCTTTTCTTTGGATGATTGTTCTAAAGCTTGTAAGGTGAGTCATTTGTGCAATGTTGATTCTATTAATGACAAGTTACTTTGCTTGAGGGGAGGTATCATTAGATACCTCATATATTATTGCTTTTGCCATTGTTGTGTGCATGCTTTGTTTTTGTTGGTTCTTTGCACTTGTTTTTTGTGTTTGTTTCTTCATCAAAGTCTTAAGCCCATTCACAACAATTCGTATCAGAGCTTTAGGTTAGATTTGTGGGTTGTTTTGTGGGTGAAAGTTTATGTCTTTGGTGTAGAAACAAGATGGGATATGGTGCAAAGTTTCACATTCCATTGTTTGATGTAAGGATAAATTTTTCGGTGTGGAGGAGCACCGTAGAGGACTTGTTGGTGCAACAAAGTATTGATGATGCTCTTGATAAGAGTAAGCCCACAACATTGGATGAAGGAAAGTGGGTGTCCATGAAGAAGAAGACGGTGAGCACGATTAGGCTTGCCATTGCACTCGAGATTAAGTATAATTACTTAAATGAGACCGACCCTAGCGTGTTGTTGGAGAAGCTTCAAAAGATGTATGCTTCGAAGTCTTTAACCAATAACCAACAAATTGTGCTTAAGATGGGCGTTGTATCAACTCATGAAGGAGGATAATACAAGCATGCAAGATTACATTAACACGATTAGGCAGTGAGCCGATTGTTGAATGCGGATGAGAAGCTTTCCGATGAGGAGAAGGCCCTACTACTCTTGGCTTCGCTTCCTAAGAGCTATAAGAATATAGTTCAACCTTTGCTTCTTGGAAGGGAATCCATCAAGATCAAGTATTGGCGGCGTTGAAAGAGAATGATCGATTTATGGTGAGGCATGATGGGGATGAGAAGAAGGGTAGTAGTGAGGCACTTTATGTAATGTTGATTCCATTCATGACAAGATACTTTGTTTGAGGGGGAGGTATCATTAGATACCTCATATATTATTGTGTTTGCCATTGTTGTGTGCATGCTCTGTTTTTGTTGGTTCTTTGCACTTGTTTTTTGTGTTTATTTCTTCATCAAAGTCTTAAGCCCATTCACAATAGTAGTCATTCTCAAGTTCTCAACTAACTACTTTAAAAATAATGGTGGAATTTCATCCAAATCCAAATTTGAAAATTTTTGATACACCAAACAATAAATTTGAGTCAATTCTAAAATTCTAAATGAAATCATTATTCCAAAACATGGCATAGAGACATTTAAAATTGAAATTGTTGATAAAGAAAATAAATAACTTCTTTCTTCCCAAACTCCAATTGTCAAAACCTACAGCAATTTAAAGGCAAAAAAATAACTTTGAAGATTCTGCCATGGGATCTACCAGTTGTTCTTGATGAACCTATGTCATTGGTCAAAAATGTATTTAGAAAATGAAAATTTATTTTGAAATTTCAAATACAAAAAAACTCAATTACACATCAATCATCTACCCATTTCCCAAATGAAAATGTTATGCCATTGTTAGTGTCAATATTCTACCCAACAAATCCCAAAAACAAAGTAAATACTTACTCCTATCAAATAATACAGTGTAATTTTCTTTGAAATTGAGATTTCGAGATTATATAAAAGAGATTACAATAAATAAAAGGAATTCACATGATTTCTTACTTGAAAAAAGATAAAATAGCTTTGGCATTTGATAATCACCGAAGCAACGAGAATAATCTTGAACAACATAATCAAGAATAGAAAAAAAATCAATTTTGGAAACAAGAAATAATCATACAGACAAAAACTTACATTAGAAATTTTGGGCCCTCAAATTTTTGGTCATTTTGGGGCCGTGTGTCGGCTTATTAGCCGGCCTGGATATGATCCTCTTCAATGGGGAGAGATTGAATTGCTAATTGTGTCTGAAGTAGTATCATTATTTGTCAAGCTGAATTTGCCTCTACAGAGTAATGAATGTGTAGTTTGGGTACGTTTCTCAATGCCTATTCATGTTAAATATGTCACCAAGGACGATATGGGTTACTCCATTTAATTTTTTTGTTATGATTTGTAAATTACTTTTCACTCCTTAGTCCCGCTAAATTTGATACATTTTGTCAGTTTTCCCTCTTCATGAAATGATTGGATTATTGGGATGATGAGATAAGAATCTTGATATGTTTAGATGGTCTAAAAAGAGATATGAAACATGTCGATGCACTAGTGGAAAAAAACGTATTTGCTGCTGCTTAATGGCTGCAGTTTTAAGGTATACGTAGCTAATATGATCAATAAAAATTAGGTAAAAAAAAAGTAACAAAGGCTGCAGTTTTAAGCTTTGCTTGCAGCCAATAAGCATTTTATTCAAAGCAGGTCAAATCAGGCCAAATGTAGCTAAAATATTTAGACGTCTCAAATTGAAAATTGTAGCATATTGAGAGGGACCGTGGGAATAGTCCAATGCCTATACCAAACTTAGTGGCTTAGTGCAACCTAGGAGAATGCTTTGGAAGGACTATAGAATGAGGCAAATCCTTGAAGTTCTGAAAATCGAAGGTAAACAAGAAAAACTGGAACTATTGGCCTATCATCGTTCATGAACTTGTGCGCAACTGAAAATTTTAGACTGTATATTTTTAATTTCTGAGCTTGACACTTGAAGTTCTTTCTATATGGGAACATGGATTTGTGAACAACTGAGTGAGTTTTACGTTTTATGATTTTTGGCTTGAGTAAAAGAGGCCGCCAATCCATTGAAAACATAGAATTGTGGAAAAAAGAATAATTTTGTTTGCTTTTTAAATCTAGTAACTTGAGATTAATAAGAACTCTTCACTTTAGTTTTTATCCCGTGGTATGATCTGTGCATGTCGTTTCAGTTATAATCAACCATCAGTTTACTCATATATAAGTATAAAGTATGTACTTATTCATTTTGCATGGACGAAATGCAATTCTGATGAAGTTTCAGCGAAGGATTTTGAGGCTTTAAGTCATTTACAAAGCTAGTTGGGCTCCACTAGCCAAATGGGAAGCATGCATAGCGGAGGACCTTCTAGATGCCGAAAATTTGAAATAAATAAGATTATTAATAAAAAAAAGTATAATATAAGATCGAAATCAAACTTATTCCAAATGTAAGCGTGTGTAGGATTTCAGGCAAAATCGCTATTAAGAGGAGCGATTTTAGGCCCAACTGGGCTTAAGGGAAATCGCATTTGGGTCCAACGACTTCCAGGTGGGCTGATCCATCCATGTTGGCTTAAGCAAAATCGCTGCAGCCATCAGCGATTTCCCATCAGTATTTTTAGTCTTTCTTCTTCCTCTTCCTCATTTCCCCAATTCCCCCATTTCAATTAAACCCTAAAATTTCGAATCCCCTTCTTCCTCTCCCTCTGATCTCCTTGTATTCCTTTTCCATTGAAACGTTCAATTTGTTTAATTATAGTCTTTTTTAGTCTTCCTTCTCCATTGTTACTTAATTTCGTGGTAAAAGGTATGTAAATTATTCAATTTTGTTCATCTTCTTCCTAATTATTCAATTATGTTCATGATTAGGGGTTTATATCACTTTTAATAATGTGGGTTTTTTATTATGCAGAACTAGTATTTCCTTATTTTTTACTTCATTACTTGGCTTATTTGAGGTAAGTTTATTAGATTTTATTGTTATTATTTTATTATTGTTCATTAATTTGGGTTTTTAGTCATGAACATTATTATTTTTTTATTATTGTCATTACTATTATTATTATTATTATTATTATTATTATTATTATTATTATTATTATTATTATTATTATTATTACTATTATTATTATTGAAGTATGTTGAATTGAACGTTTTATGTTAATTACTTAGGAATATATATTGATGTTTAATTGAATGAATGAATTGTTACTTTTGTTAAATACTTGGGATATATGTTGAATGAATGAATGTTGAAGTTGCTTACTTGGGATATATACTTGATGTTGAATGAATTTAGTAAATGATTGCATGTTAGATGTTGAATTGAATTATCATAATGAAAAGTAAACACATTGAACAAACAGGATGGAGAATCCTGGTCCAATAGATACTTCCTTGTTAGTTTCACAACCCACCCATCGTTCACACTACATATGGACCGGACAACTAGAGTCCGACACATTGCTTCAAACTCGACACCACCCTTCCATAGTATTGAGATGGTCTGTAGACGATAGGGTTTTGCGATACGTGCGCGAAGTCGGTTTATATGGTATTCACCGAGTAGGTCAAATACTATTAGATCGAGGGATGATTACAGCTTTAGTTGAGCGATAGAGGCCTGAGACGCACACCTTTCATCTATCGGTGGGTGAAGCGACCATCACACTGCGTGATGTTGCTATACTTACCGACCTACCGGTGAGTGGGAGGGCAGTCACCGGTCCTAGTCCGAGCCATACTAAAGAGCGGATATGCAAATGTAGAGCGTTATGCTCGCATTTATTGCTAGGTACTTATTTCCGGCTTTTTGTTTGTCGACAAATCCGGAAACGACATGCAAGGGATCTATTTAGAGCTCCTTGGCAAAGATTGGGATGATATCGCGTCCTACAGTTGGGTCAGTGCCGCGCTTGCTTTTCTCTACCGACATTTGTGTCGAGCTGCCTCGATAAAGAAAGGGAAACCAGCAAGTGACATTGCGGGTCCAGGTCAGTGAATGGGTACTTGATCATGCTAGGACACTCCCCCATCTCATGGAAGTCAAAAAAGGAAGATAGAGTATCCAGGTCCAGTGCAGAAGCTGAATATAGAGCAATGGCTTCTACAGCTGTTGAAGTTACCTGGGTGGTCAGATTATTGGAAGAACTTGACCTACACAACCTCAAACCTATAACCTTACATTGTGATAACCAAAGTGCCATATATATATAGCAAAAAATCTTGTGTTTCATGACAGAACAAAGCACATAGAGGTTGATTGCCACTTCACAAGAGATAAAGTCTTGGAAGGGCTCCTCCAGCTTTCATACCTCCCAACTACACATCAACTAGCAGACATTTTAACTAAAGTTCTTCCCTCTCCTCAATTCAACACTCTTTTGGGCAACTTAGGCATGGTGTACCCCCATTCTAGTTTGAGGGGGGATGTTAAGTATAGCACACAACAAGGGAAGTATGCATCAAGGACAAGTGTGTGAAGCAGCATCAGACAAGTGTGTGAAGCACCAGTTGATCAGAGGCCAAGTCTAGCAGTGATGACCAGCTTTCCTCCACTAAGTCATACAGCCTACTATGTGTCCACAAGAAGAAGCTTAAGAGCACGTGTCATATTGTGTTTTAGCACGTGCTGTTTCTCTAGCACTTTGTGTAGGTTGTTATTTGATAGGAGGTTACAACAGAATTCAGTTATAACTGAATTCTTCCCCTTGTCCTTAAGTTTCCATATATATATGTACATGCTTGTATCAAGAATTCATTCATTTGTTTCGTTTTGAATCATTTTGCAATCAATAGAAAGGAGCCAAGACTCCACTTCCTTTTATTTCTCTTTTCTGATTCATATGTACAAAAATTAACATGGTATCAGAGCTTGGTGTAACCAAGAAACATTAAAGATTCATGAACAATTGAGTTGCTGTGCAAGAACAGAAAGTGTCAAAGGCATGTACCACAGTCCAATTAATTTCGTTTGGTAATTCTTCTGTTTCTTGTTTAAAGCTTTCTTGATTTTGTTTTTACAAAGGAAATTCAGTTCTTGCATTCACGCAAACCATGGTGAATTCACAAAATACAGCAACACACTCTGACCCTACTTCTAACCCATCCTCAGTTTACTTCCTACACCCCTCAGACAGTAGCCAAAAGCTTGTGAATATAGTCTTTTCTGGTAGAGGGTTTGCAAATTGGAAGAGGGTAATGACAATAGCCCTATCAGATAAAAACAAATTAGGTTTTGTTGATGGAACGCTTGTTAGACCAAATAGCAATTCAACAGCTAAAATCTGGAATAGGGTTAGATAATGTAGTTATGGGTTGGATTATAGGTGTGTTGGAGGATTCTATAGCAAATATCATTCTTTCGTTCAAAACATCAAAAGACAGATGGGATGAATTGGGTGAAAGATATGGTCAAAACTCCAATGCACAAATGTTCTCTTTGCAAGAAGAACTCAATGCCCTTATTCAGACACCAGAAATGACAATATCAGAATTCTTCACAAAAATCAAAACACTCTGGGATGAGTTTGATGCCCTGAATCCTATTCCTACATGCACATGTTCTGCAGTTGCAACGTGTTCTTGTGATGTTGCCAAGAAAATCTACAAAGAGATTGTTTCCAAGGATGTAGTCTTTCATGAAAGACTATTTCCATATCACTTTATGAAGGATAAGTCTAATCTAAATGAACTAAAATCTTTTTTTCTCCCTGAATTCTCTGACTTGACAAGCAATACAGCTCAAGAAAATAATTTACACAACTTCAATCATTTACATGACTTTACCTCAGTCATAATGGAAGACATACATGATGAGGAACAACACTCCTATAAAGACTCTCCTGTGAATGATACTATCATTGACACAAACATGGATAACAACTGTCCTATAGACACACATGTTGAACACATTGCAGAAATATCCAATGAAAATCCTACAGACACACATCAACATCAAGAAGTCACACTTAGACGATCACAAAGAATCAAAACCACACCTGCATACCTGCAAGATTACCACTGTAACATTGCCAAACATTGGTGTGGGTTGGTTGAGTACAAGTACATAACAACCTCATACTCAGTCACAGTATCTTGACCAACATCATAAACCAAAGAGTTTTAAAGAAGCTATTAGTAACCCTTTATGGAAAA
Organism: Amaranthus cruentus; assembly: GCA_019425755.1. Taxonomy (NCBI): domain Eukaryota; kingdom Viridiplantae; phylum Streptophyta; class Magnoliopsida; order Caryophyllales; family Amaranthaceae; genus Amaranthus; species Amaranthus cruentus. The sequence continues at coordinate 11,019,488 of CM033464.1, forward strand.
AAGCCATGGATAAAGAGCTAAAAGGCCCAGAAACCAATAAGACTTGGGAATTAGTTTCCCTCCAAAAAGGAAAAAGGGTAATAGGGTGTAAGTGGGTGTTTAAGGTTAAGCAAAAAGCTGATGGTACATTAGAAAGGTATAAGGCTAGATTAGTAGCCAAAGGCTACAATCAAAAGCATGAAATTGACTATGATGAGACATTCTCCCTTGTAGTCAAAATGACTACTATAAGGTGCATCATTGTTGTGGCAGCCAGTAAGGGTTAGACTCTTCATCAACTAGATGTGAACAACGCATTCCTGCATGGAGAATTGAAGGACGAAGTATATATGCAGATACCTCCAGGATATACCAAAGACAAAGAGCTGGTTTGCAAACTCACTAAGTCCTTATATGACCTTAAACAGGCTTCAAGACAGTGGTTTGCAAAATTACTCCAAGAACTACTCAAACAAGGCTATAAACAATCAAAAAATGATTATTCATTATTTGTGAAAAGAAAAGAAGAAACTCTGACAATTTTAGCTGTGTATGTAGATGATATCATACTCACAGGAAATGACATTGAAGAGATATGTTTGATCAAATCTCATCTTGATAAATCATTCAGCATCAAAGACTTAGGCAACTTACATTTTTTTCTTAGAATAGAAGTTAGCTAACTCACTAATGGCATAGCCCTATCTTAGATTAAATTCACCAAGGAGCTTCTCCAAGAACACTTCCAAAACACATAAAGGAAGTCTCTAACTCCTCTTCCCCTACATCTCAAATTATCAGCCTCAGAAGGAACACCCTTAGAGGACACCACTCCATATAGAAGTATAGTGGGAAAACTAAACTATCTCACAAACACTAGACCTGATTTGTCTTATGCTGTGCAGAACCTGAGTCAATTCATGCAATAACCAACTGACTTACATTGGAAAGCCCTGCAACATACTCTATCCTATGTTCATTACACATGTGGTCAGAGGATTCTTCTAAAAGCCACAGATAAGATCACAATACAGGCGTTTTGACTGGGCTGCCTGTATTGACTTCAGAAGGTCAGTGACGGGTTACTTGATCATGCTAGGACACTCCCCCATCTCATGGAAGTCAAAAAAGCAAGAGACAGTATCCAGGTCCAGTGCAGAAGCTGAATATAGAGCAATGGCTTCTACAGCTGCTGAAGTTACCTGGGTGGTCAGATTATTGGAAGAACTTGACCTACACAACCTCAAACCTATAACCTTACATTGTGATAACCAAAGTGCCATATATATAGCAAAATATCCTATGTTTCATGACAGAACAAAGCACATAGAGGTTGATTGCCACTTCACAAGAGATAAAGTCTTGGAAGGGCTCCTCCAGCTTTCATACCTCCTAGCAGACATTTTAACTAAAGTTCTTCCCTCTCCTCAATTCAACAGTCTTTTGGGCAAACTAGGCATGGTGTACCCCCATTCTAGTGTGAGGGGGGGTGTTAAGTATAGCACACAACAAGGGAAGTATATATGCATCAAGGACAAGTGTGTGAAGCAGCATCAGACAAGTGTGTGGAGCACCAGTTGATCAGAGGCCAAGTCTAGCAGTGATGACCAGCTTTCCTCCACTAAGTCATACAGCCTACTATGTGTCCACAAGAAGAAGCTTAAGAGCACGTGTCATATTGTGTTTTAGCACGTGCTGTTTCTCTAGCACTTTGTGTAGGTTGTTATTTGATAGGAGGTTACAACAGAATTCAGTTATAACTGAATTCTTCCCCTTGTCCTTAAGTTTCCCGTATATATATGTACATGCTTGTATCAAGAATTCATTCATTTGTTTTGTTTTGAATCATTTTGCAATCAATAGAAAGGAGTCAAGACTCCACTTCCTTTTATTTCTCTTTTCTGATTCATATGTACAAAAATTAACACAATCCAAATTATCAATGAAAAGTTTTATTTAAAGTGTTTTTAATTGTAATAGAATACTTGACATTGACATAGACAGGTAATATCCAATTATACTACTATTCAACTATATATCACTATGCATGATAACATCATTAGCACTTTAATTAGTATTACTTCAATTATGTATTATAATTACACTAAATATAAATTTGTAATGCTTAATTGATAATTATCATGCATTATTATGTAATGATGAAAGATTCTATATGAAGACTTTGTTGAATTTTGTAAAAGGTCCTACATGTTATTAACCAAAACAATTTATAAAAAATAAAAGTAAACCTACATCGTGCATTACACGGGGATAATCCTAGTAATTTGTGATTAGTGGATTGCATCAACATCATTCAAGTATATATTACTACAAAAATAACCACATCTTGAAATATCTAGGTAACAACTTATTTTTTAAAAATGATTAAGATTTTCCATCATAGTACCACATGGTCTAGTCTGGTTTTGAAAAAGTAAAAATCCGAGACCAAACCAAAAATCTTTTTTTTTTACAAAAAGAGCAAACTATTTTTGACCGTAAACCTAACAAAATACTAAAATTACTGATTGGTCTGATTGGATTTGCAGTTTAGACCAAACTTCCGTGATGGCCTTATAAAATTCTAAGATGCCTTCTCAATAGAAGCAAGGTTAGGAGTTTAAGGGTCCTTATGGGAAAATATTAATAGAGAGGTAAGATTAATGAAAATAGGAAAACACTTATGTAAAGACTTGAGAAGCTTCCTAACGTCTCAATTTAATTTCAAGCATCTGAAATTAAAAGTGGAATCCAAGCATTTGAAACAATCTCAAAGTAATCCGAATGACCAACCAGAAAATTGAATTTTTATAACAAAGGAGTAAAGACCAAATGCTGGAGAGTGATCAAAGTACACCTCATGTAAGAATACAACTTCAGTAGAAGGATAAGAGTCAAACTAATCGTTGTTACAAAGATCGTATGTCGAACTCCATAACAATACGAAAATTTGAAACATATAAACAAAAAAATCATAAAAAAATCAAAAAACAATCAACTTTTGAAAGTATTTCCTAAACTAAGCACTTTTTGTAACGGAGTTAAGGTTTATAACTAGTCGCTGTTAATAACAGGGGGCAAATGAGTTAGAAAACAAATGGGTCGCTGTTACTAACAACGAGCAATTAGTTTGGTCAAAATTTACAGTCACCAATTGCCCGCTGTTAGTAACAGCGGCCCATACGCATCTTAAATTGACACAGTCTTCTTCCTCTGTTCATTTCCTCCAATTTCACAACTTCAAAATCCGCCATTCCCTCCATTAAAACCCCTCATAGCTCTCAAGCATCTCCTTCTTTCAATTGGAGACTTCAAAGGTAGGTTCAAATTTTCAGAGTTTCATACTTTTTCAGATTATAGATAGATAGATTGATATTATTGCTTTTCTACTCAAAGATCCAATCTTTTCTTAATATGGGTGTTTATTCTTGTTCAATCTTGAAAATTAGATGAACTTATTTTGTTTTCTTGAATTCCAATCCCTAGAACAATATTTTGTTTACTTTGGTTCATAATCTTTCTTCTGGTCAATATTCGAAGTATTGGATATTAGTAATTTTTTATAGGTATGTTGTTATCTATGTTTGTATTGATCATAGCACTATTTACTCCATTTTGTTGGGTTTTTCATTTTATTTTGTTGAACGGTGTTTTCTATTCAAATTCATATGTATTATTTATCATGGTGTGTAATCTTTAATATAGCATCAAAAGCATAAATGTGAAAGAATGACATACTTTTATGAGTTAATTGGATTACTTTTAAAGGTCTTATGAGTTATGAAGAGGGTTTCCAATCTGATTTGAGGGTTTTAGTTTCTTGATTAATTTGTTAAACTGATTGGTTGACCTCAATGTATATATGGATGATTGATGAATTTTGATGTATAATGACCATGAATAGCTTGAGGTGGATGTTGGATTGGTGGCTTGTTTTGGTTTTTTGTTGATAGTTTAGGCAATTTATGAATGTAATGTAAGTCAAGTCAAAATGAACGGATAATGAGAATTCATATGGACGACCACTAAGATTGATGTAGTGTTAGTTCATGTAGTAGACCACTAAGACTGATGTAGTGTTAGTCCATATGATTTGATTTGGATTCAAGCAGAGTGACCAATATCATTATTTTGTAGATCGACATGGATCCAGCAGCACCTGGCCCTAGTGACCCTAGCATCCTCACATTGCAGGAAGACCATAGGAGCACATTATTATGGGATGCCCAGGTTTCAGACACTGATACACTATACTGTAGGCATCCCGACTCAGCGCCATGGGAGATTGATGACCGTATCATCCCATATCTTCGTAGAGCTAGGCTATACGATTATCATCAAGTCGCATATGGCCGTGTTGATCGAGCTATGATCACGATGTTGGTTGAGAGATGGCGCCAAGAGACATACCTTCCATCTCCCCCTAGGTGAGGAACCGATCACCTTATTGGACATCGTTGTACTGTCACGGCTTCCCATCGAGGGACATGCCGTGTGCACAGTCGGTCGCCAGCTTTATAGCTGGCAAGACATAGTTGAGCGGGTATTGGGACAACGCCCTCCAGGTAGTCGAGGTAGTGCGTTGAGGGCCACATGGCTGATTGAAACCTTCCGTGAGCTTCCCGTTGATGCAGATAGGTGACTATTGAGAGGTACGCTAAGGCGTACCTATTCTACTTGATTGGTGCCGTTTTGTTCGCCGACAAGAGCAGCGGGGAGATCCAGATGTTGTATATCACCCTATTGGATCAGCCCTAGGAGCGCATTGGATCATATACTTGGGGATCGGGGGCACTATACAGAAGCCTTTGCCGTGCATCAAAAAACAACGTGAAGGAGATTTCTGGACCACTAGTACTCCTTCAGGTAAACACGTTGAATTACTTAAAGTCAAATAATTGATTATTATTCTAACTTATTACTTTACATGTGAATAGTTTTGGGCTTGGGAACATATATGTGTTGGCCAGCCGTTACGGCCTGTTGGTCGTGGTGCTGTTGCTCATCCCCAAGAGCCAGCTGAAGATGTTCCATGGGGAACAAGATGGTTGTTTGACAAGTGTACGCGGACACACACGTATAAAGGTGTGGGCTTTTACCGCGATCAGTTCGATTTGCTTAGAGCTGATCAGGTATCCAATTCTCTCCTTATACTTTGTTGAGATATATGTTTGCTTTCTAATGAATTAATTAATGTTATTTGTAAAGTTTTCTTGGGACCCGTACCCTGCTACGGCATACGCTGCATTGCCTGAGCATTCGGGTATGATGACGGGCACTTGGAGGAGCGTTGTCCCACTAATATGCTTCGACATTGTCGAGCTACACTTACCTGAGCGCGTATTTCGCCAGTATGGTATGGTACAGGGCATTCCTCCAGAGTGCAACGCGGATGCGCATCTTCATCGATCCAACAGAATAGGTCAAGTGCCGAACAATTGGAGCGACATCAATGCGCGCCACATCGCACTATAGGACCAAAGGCAGGAGTACTTACGACAGAGTATATCGAACGACCAGGCAAATGGTGTCCCTACGACGCCTGATTATCTACCATGGTTCTTATTGATCACTCGTCGTTGGATGACTCCACGACATGCTATTACTGCAGCCCAGTACGCACCCGCTGCACCTATGATGATTACATTCGTAAGTACTATTTACTTTATGAAATTAAATAATTATAATTCATTTTGAATCTACAATAATTGCAAACATTTATTCTCTTGTTAAAGGCACAAGGAGTGGCTTCTGTGATCCGCATAAGTCAGGAGGTTCCTATCAGGGAGATGGCACAGACTATTCTTCGGGGTTCTCAGTTTGAGAACTTCATTCCTGATGTCGAGGAGCCCGCTGCTCAACAGACCAGTGAGGAGCCGAGTGCATCCCCACCGAGGTATTTAGATGAGCTAGATATATCCTCATATCCACATGACGATGCGGGATCATCACAGGCACTTGTTGTACAATACCAATCACCCCCTTTGCCAGAGCGTCACACCACAGCCTCTTACTATCGTAAGAGGCGAACTAGACCGTCACAATTAGATAGGGTGGACGAGGAATGAAAACTTGTTTTGGACGTTTGGTATATATTGAATTGTAAATAATCTTTTGTATATATAATTGATATATATATATATATATATATATATATATATATATATATATATATATATATTTATATATATATATATATATATATATATATATATAAACAATAGAGGATATGATCTAAATAGTGGAGGAATTCAGGTAGCTAATGGGTCGCTGTTACTAACAGCGGGCAATTGGTGACTGCGAATTTTGACCAAACTAATTGCCCGCTGTTAGTAACAGTGGCCCATTTCTTTCCTAACTCATTTGCCCGTTGTTATTAACAGCGACCAGTTATAAACCTTAACTCCATCAAAAAAATACTTAGTTTGGAAAATACTTTCAAAAGTTGATTATTTTTTGATTTTTTTTTAATTTTTTTGCTTATATGTTTCAAAATTTCTAACAGTACTACCACATCTTTCATCAGAACCAACTCTTAAGAATTCAAGTGCTTGCCAAACGAAGCAACCAACTATACATTGAGAGGAAGCAAACTTGATATCAACATTAACTTTTACACAAATTGTTTCCGAGAGGCGCATTACATATATGAGCTAAATAGCTAGCTCAATTAATAAAAATTCACAAGAGTAGCTACAAATTTTATCGAAATTTCGACCAACGAGGATCCTTACACCATCATAATGAGCCTAATGTAGCATAAAAGTCCCCAAAGTAGCTTTAACTTTTGTTTCCAACACAGCCCAAATAAGCATAAATTTTGATTTCTAAGAGTAACCTCTAAACATCATGTTGTTTAATAAGCTTAAGCTAAAACACTCATCAAGTCACCATGTCCAAAGAGGTAGCCCTGACCTTCCTAGCTGACTTAGCATGCTCCACAAGACGAAAGACTTGGGGACCAACACATCTAAAACATTAGAGATAGGATATTCAACAGGGACAACACAAGGAACAGAAAGGGTATCAAAACCAACTAAACCAGAACCAGCACAAGCAAAATTAGAAACGGAAGCATGAGGCAAGATGAACACCAGCCCTACCAACACAATCAGTAATGCTGACAGATTGTATACTAGCATCAGAAACAGAAACTGAACATTTAGAAGCAAAAACATTTACAAGAGAACTAGGGACAATTAAAGAAGTACCAGACACAGTAGCATCAGATTTAGAAGCCAAAACATTTGCAGGAGAAAGATAACACATCCATGACATAATAGAATTTCTTCAACACCGCCAAAGACTTACTGTTTGGATGGAAAGAGAACGAACAGAGATGAAGAGAAAAAAAAGGAATGACGCTGTCAAAATCATAAAAACAAAGAGGAACGGAAATATAAAGGAAAAACTTATTTATATTTATGCTACTACTACAAAACAAATTCTCTTAACATTGTAACGATTTAAAAGGAGTACATATTAGCTCAGCGATCAGCATAAAGATTACAAAGACCAGAGGCAGTTCACTAAGATTTCACATTTCAAGTCTCGGTTAAAAACTGCCGTACACACGAATACGAATATGAATACACACTTAGATAGTTCTATTGAAGACATTAACAAGCACGCAATACGGGACATTTTTTCCCTTCAAGACTTGTTCCATATATTAAGACATACTTAAAACAATGTAGTAAATTAGTTTAAGCCTGCCAATTCAGATGCTGTTGTTTCAAACCTGCCTTCTCAACCAGGAAAGATTAACAGTGAACCAGAGGTTCAACTAGAAATAGGTGCCTTCTGGAGGTTGAACAAGTTTCCGGTTGTAGGGTGCAGCCATTTCTTTCCTGAGCTGAGTCAGAATGTCCTCCATAGTGTAATCTCTCTGCCAATTAGCCAACATTCCAAACTTTTTTGGTTCAACCTGTCATTCAAAATATTACACATCAAATACTCTCACCAACAACACTACACTACACATACCATAAAATACAAGAGACAAACTTATGCAACAGTTAATCATTACATCCCATTTAGACACTACATCGAGGTGGAATGCAGATAGATTTTACCTGCTCACTCATTAGGATTCGAGTTGATTGTAAGAACTAGGAGGAACAATAAATAGTGTATGTTATACATGCAGGCTCCAATTAGTTTACTATATTACCATTGATGAATTTAGTTTAGCTTCCCATTTAGACACCATGGATGTGTTATCTTTCACCTAATAGCTAAAGTCAGGTATCAAATAACAGGGTTGGATATCAAAGCTGTACAGGTAGGAATTGATGCAAGAAAGTAAAACAAAAATCACAGCAGTAATATATAGGAGTGATCATAATGGTAATGATTTTGTATGCATTTCTTCACCCAAAGTTTTATGTTATTATGGTATTTCAACTCAAGACCAAAGTACATGATCTATCTCACTAAACTTATTACCCAAAGTACATGATCTATCTCACTAAACTTGTTACTGTTTATGAGCAACAATGGAATTATTAACAATGAAATATAGTGATTTATTATATGATTTACAGTAAACACAAGACATTGTTACAGTAAAAAAGATGTAAATTCATCACAAGGGGACAAGTACAAGACTGTAAAAATGAGAACAATAAATCAGAAAACAGTTCACATCCATCAAGCAGAAGTCACTAAATATTACCACTCCAGACTCGGGATTCACACAAGTCATGCTGATCCGTGTATGGAAGCGCACACTTGGAGGTTTCTCTGGGTAATCTTTGTCGCAGAAGAGCTTCAACTGATAAATGCGGCCTTCATGTACGCTCTGATACGAAATGAGCACAAATCTTCAATCAAATATATACCATAAGGAAACGAGCCATGGAGTAAATCTCAAAACATAATAATAGCAGCTACCAATAACTCCTCTTCCATACAACAATATTAGTCCAACAAACAAAAACATGAACTGAAAAAGAAATAAAATAAAACAGACTTTCCAAATCAAATAAAGGGACAAACTACACATAGATTATGTCCCATTACCAAGCTGGCAGCAGAACAAAATGAGGTTGAGCAACGGTCATGCCCATAACAGAGAAAAAGTTGCAAATCCTTGCACAAGAGATCAACAGCTACTCTTGTGAGAGACCGTCTCTCAAATAGACGAACTCAAAATAAGAAATCCACAATCTTGTTTTCTCTTTAACTTGTATTAATTGGGCTATTTAGCGCATATATCTAATGCGTCTCTTGGAGAGACCGTCTCTAACAACAATTTGTGTTTCAGAAAACGGGACGAAATTGAGTGGCATTACCCCCTTTGTGAACAGCACATTTAATCAGTCCCTATGTCCATTGGGTTTGCTGCATTCTTTCCATAAGCTCTATCACATGATAGGGCGGTGGGAGTATATTTCTTCACCATTCTTGCAAACAATAATTACATTCTACGCATAAGATCATTCTTAGAATTAAGTTCAATCAAAATTATGGAACACATAAAAGTCCTACCCAATGTCACGTAATTCGCTAATCTTCTCGCAAATTGCAAAATTGAAAAAGCGGATTATGTCGGTTTTGGACAATTTTTGGGTCATTTCAAGTCGAAACTAGCAATTTATGTTACACAAGTCCTTCCTTAAAATGAATCATCCTAAAACTTAGTAAAACAATGCGCCATTGCAACATTGTGATGAATGGAAAATAGCATAATGTTGACTCACAAAGGAGGTATAGTTTGTTTGCAAATCCGTTAGAATAAGTCTTCCTAGAAGGGAGTCCAATATCAAGTTGTTAGGCCATTATGGCTACGAATACCTATGATGTAGTAATGTTTAGGAGCTTATGAAATGAAATGAATTAGACTTTCTTTGGGAGCCTTTTAGCATCTGCTCTCTATCTTTCTTAGCTTTGTTTCTTTCTTTCCCTTTCTTATTCTTAATTACTGATTTTCTGCTTTAATCTACTATTTTCCGTCTTACATCCTGTTATATTGTATTGCACAGTTAGATCTCTGATCTATTATAAACATCTGCTTCTACGCTATTGATGTAGATGAGATGTACTTGTGTAAAATCAGCCACAAAATGAGATTTAAAAGATAACTCACGTTATGAGGACCAATTATAGTTCCCGTCCAAGAGCGCATGTAAATATCATCACTGTCATCCATCCCATAGCTCACACTCCCATCTCCAATCCCTTTCTCGCCACGTTCAAGTTCTTCCAGCAACCGAAAATTTCTGGGAACTGTATGACCAAAATAATAAAGTACAATTATATATTGACGTTTACACTTTGTATGCTAATAGAACTGACAATAATCTTAAGAAAAAAATATGCAGCATGACCACCCCATAGCATGAGAAAAATAACACAGATATTAAACACAACAATGCTCAAACTATATGGTTAATACTTAATAATTTCATAACTCAATACAACAACCAACAAATAACTAGTATAACGACAAACTTGTGTTTTCAAAAACAAAATTAAACAGATTACCAAAAGGGAAATGAGTAATAGCATTAATACTAAAAACCAGGCTTGTCTATCAATAAACTCACACTTCCTCTTCACAAAAAAAAAACTCTACTATCTAAATCAGAAACAGCCACTGGCTACCCCATGCCTGTTGAGCCCCCACTCCCAAAAAAAGAGTCACATTGCATACCCCTTCTCAACCACCAGCAGTGCAATACCTATTAGGAATCAACAGAAACAAACTTTTGTACCAAACCACTCTACCAATAGTTGATCCTTTCCATGAACATGCACTCACTCTCAAATTTCGTTACAAAAAAGGCCACTAAATGCTAAAAAGAATCCCATCCTTCACATAGTTATTATTATATAGAAGCATTACAATATTTTCTTAAATTCAACTCCACAAGACTTTCCCACTTTCTGTGACATTTTTTGGTTTCACACCAAACCAAAGTGAGAAAAAAAAAAGAAGAAAAGTTTGAGTATATTTTAATCTAAACTAAATGCCAATAATACACTCATAATGAACAAAATTGAATACCTAAACGGCCCGTTTGGTGGGTAGTAATAAACGGTGGTAATGGAAATGAAAAATTGGTGTAATTTTAGGTAAAAAATCTCTTAGCTATCTTGATAACCATGTTTGTCCAACTCCAATCATCTAATTTTCTTCATAAAATCAATTTCAATGCATTACCATTGGGAGAGGTGGTATTAGATGGTAATGAAAATTTGTAAACAAAAATAATTTTTTGTGATCAAAATTTCATTACCATGGGAATGGTATGGAACTTTTGATGAAATTTTACACTATAAATCATTCTCATTACCATCATTTAGTACCACTAACCAAATTGGCCGAAAAAGAACAAGCTTGAGAATAGGGTCTTGTCTCAGTTTGAGTAAGTATCACTTACCCCAGATAAACATCATGGGTTCGATTCTCACAAATACCTTGCTTTCCTCAACTTACCTCATGATTAACAAAAAAAAAAAAGAATAAGTAACCTCAATAAGTGCTTTCATTCCCAGTTTCATTCCTTCACAACTACTAAACTGGACTTAAACGCTCTCTTATCCACATGTAACTCAAAAGCCTTCACAACAAGTCAAATCTCAATATTTGACCGATTTTCGATAAAGCAATCATGGAAAACAAACACATCGCAATCCTTTGCTTGTACTCCCAAGATTTTCTAAACAAGATCTTCATGTCCAGTGGCATAGACCTATATTAAACACTTTTTGATATCTATAAATGATCAAACGACACAATAATCAACTTAACACTCTAAAACAGGGAGAATACAAGGAACTTTAATTGTAAGCACTCCATTGTTTTGGTAGAATATGGTAAAAGAGCATGGGAATCTATTATCCTACAGAAAACTTGATTAGAAATACATTTCTATCTTATACTAATCTAACTCAAATAGGCTATGGATAGTGGATCAGTGGTGCATAGCCAGATTCAATTAGTCACACATCAATACATCAATATGATTAGTAATCCGCGCAAAGAACTAAAACCACAAAAAGTTCATGCAAAATTAGTCAGAAATGTGATGAAGAAACACATCTTTTCTTATAAATGACCTTGTTAAGATTAACAAAACTTCTCCAAACTCCCCAAAAAATTTATCATGAAAACTTGCATTTGGATAAGTGCACCGACAGACTATCCGCGAACATGTAAGGAAGATAAAAGGTTGAAATTTCAAGAATCTATAAAGAGGGCAAGGAAGACATTGAGAAGCGGTGAAAAGGGATATAAAAATTCAGATTTACAAGTTTAAATGATAGAAAATTGAAATGATTAAAGACTGAAAATTCACGTGGACACCACTAAAACTAATCTTTTGGTTCATATAGTCGACCTCAATATTCAGAAGTTAAAGTTTTGATATTGTTGTTGTATGAAGAGTTGCCTGGTATTGGATTAAATAAAGGGGTAAAAACTAAAAAGTCAAGGGATGATATTGTTGAAGGAAAATATCTCATCGGAAAGCTTCATCACCCAATCACTTGTCTCTCTCCAAACTAAGAATTCAGTGACCTCCCCTCTTTTTTTGTTGCCATGATATCAATTTCTACAACAAAAATCAAATTCAAGTTTTGTTTCAAATCCATGGATTCTTTCTCCTTTTTGTATCAATTAAAATTTCAGTCAAATGAATAAAAGAGTCGAACTTGATTCTCATGTATCACTACCATTCACAATAATTCGATTAATAGTTGTCCACCACGTTGCCACTGGTTTTCATACATACAAGCATCATATTGGTAGAAATGGAAGGTCAATAATCAGGATGCTGAAGATAAAACTAGCATAATATTTCACAACAGACTTCTAAGGTTAAGATGGTAAAAAAGTCAGTGGCAACGAGTCAGTGATAGTGAGTCAATGGTAATGAGTTTGAGTAGCGAGTTGATGACAATGTCTTTAACATTTTCCCTCATATCAGACTTCTCAAAATCATGTAATGTTTGCTCCCTCGTTCTTTCCCCGTCAACTTCCATTTCACGCAACCCCCAAATGTTACGTTAAGCCTGCTCAAGAACAACAAGTGTTCCTTGCACCTCGACACCTCCCTCGTCATCCAGTAGGCTTAACATTAAGCATCTTGTATCCTTGTGTAAATTTTAAACAGATTGAACCCCCTAAACCAAAAACACCATGAATGTACTCACAGTAAACCATCTACGAACTGATTCAAAATCAAAATACAGAGGAAAAAATCAACTTTTCAACAGCTTGATGAAGCTCAATAAGTAGCGTTAACATTAAGCATACTTGATTATATGCAGGAACATAAAATGTGCAGAAATAAAATTACGGAATTGTATCTGTAATACGCAACACCTAAAATAGATATACAAACACAAAAAGAAAACCATAATGAAAACAAACAAACCCTATTTTTGAAAAGCAAAATCCATGAAATGAATAGATCCTGTAAGTTGAATAAATCAAAAAAATCGCTCCATCAAGCCCAGAGAGAAATGAAATCTGACAAAGGAGAATGTTAGCAAGAAAAAAAAAGAGAAATAATCCCCATTGAGAAAGTAAAGAATTAAAACAGTTTGATGATAAATCGATCAAAGAAAAAAAAAAGGAAGGAAAGAGTAAGGTGGCTTACCGACGACGCTGGATCCTGCAGAACCAATCGTCATGATATAGTTGGAGAATGGAAAATAAAACGAGAAAGTGCGAAAAACACAAGAAAGGGAGGCGAAGAGAGAGATATGAACGAGCCTTTTAGGAAAACCACAGCTACCAACGACTGGAAGTAATATGCGTAAATAAATGGAATCTTTTCTTTCATTTCTCTTATACGAGACGGACGGTTTTGCTGTGAGACTTGATTCATATTTGGGCAAAATAGTCAGATAATAGAAGCTTTTACCCTATGAGCTTTTAGTTTTGAGTTCGTCTCACCGTGATTCGGTCTCATACAAGAAAGGATGTTTGTGAATTGCATCCTTAAAGTTTAACACTTTTACGAATTACAGTTTTTATGTTTGTTTTTTGTGAATTATCGCTACCAAAAGTATTAAAGTTTGCAAGTTCAGGCCAAAACACATAATTCTGACCATTTTATTAGTCGGAATTTTAGGTTACGTAGTCGGAGTTTAGTGTTTTTGGCCAGAGTTTGTATACTTTAATACTTTTGTGACTGTAATCGCAAAAAATAAACATTAAGGCTGTAATTCGCAAAAGTGATAAACTTAAAGGCTGGAATTCACAAATTATTCTTTAAAAAATAAAGGAGAAATTTTCAGAATAATCAAGTTTTTTTACTGATTTTCTTATAATAATCTAACTTTGGAAATTTCAACTATAAGAGGTGTTTGCTAAAAATGCATCAAGGTAACCTATTACATATACAACTAGTCTAATTCCGATCACTAACTTGAGCGTCAGAGAGGCTTTTCGGGAGGCCTCCCCGGGACAAGTAACTCGTTATTCGTTTTACAAGTCTACAACATAACCCCTTTCTTCTTATTTGGACCTTCAAGTACTAGAACCTCTTTTTATCAAATAGTTCCTACTCGAATTTAATTGACCAATTTTTTAGCAGAAACATTTGGTGTCATCTGTGGGGATTGAGCCCCCGACCAAATGGCTAAATTAAGTTCGAGTAGGAGCTGTTTGATAAAAAGGGGTTATGCTACTTGAAGATCCGAATAAGATGAAAGGGGTCAAACTCTATACTTCAGGCTTATTAGCCCAAGTGTTCTCCAACTTAGGACTTATTAGCCTAATATGTGGGCAAATTGACTATATCTGGCACCTCATCAACATATTCAACGGGTGTCCACTCCTATTCAGCACAATTGTTGGGTACTCATATGGCTTAACATCATAAATACCCCAAGGCCTGGGGCTTGCATATTATTTGACGTTTTATATGCGTGGGGTTAATGTTGTGGGGGCAAAGGGCCTCCTATTTGATGAGCCAAGTCAACATGCCCAATATCCACCAAAACAATCAAAGCCCCTTAAAGCCCATTACAAAGGGTGAAATTATCAAAATACCCTTAGGTGACCCAAGTCAGCTCAACCACCACTCTATAAATACCCTCTCATTTTATTACAGAATTAGGTATGCTTCTCAATCCTCTCAAATCACATTGAATTTTCGATTCTTATTTCCAATCACTGACTTGAGCGTCGGAGGGGTTTTCCGGAAGGCCACCCCCAAACAAGTAACCCGTTGTTCATTTTGCAAGTTTATAGCAAAACCCATTTCATTATTGGGGCCTTAAAGTAGCAGAACTCTTTTTTATCAAACAGTTCCTACGTGAATTTAATTGACTAGTTCATAGTAGAAACAAAGTCATTTTTCATAAAACTAAATAAAAAAAAAGTAAATACAAAATAAATTATAGATTTTCAAAATGCATTTGAATTAATTTTGTGAAGAAAATGAGATTGTTTGAAAAAAATCAAGTATGACCATTGATTTTGTCAATATGTATAGTTACCAAATTTACACTAACTTTTAATAATCATTTTCACCGTTTAGTAGCGACTATCAAACATGTTGTTAACGTATTTACTTATAGGTTTTTTAGGGGAATATTTACTTATAGTTCCAATAAGCGGATTATACTAGGTATGATGATGATAATTACTTGTAATCTGTTAAATATTATCAAGAGTATAATTTATTCGTAATGTTTAGAATTTAGATCTAATGTTCATAATAGTATACTCCATCCGTTTCTTTTTATTTGTCCACTTTACTTTTTCACGTATTTCAATGCAAATTTTGAGCTTCAATATCTCATATTACTCATAGTAAATTTTTTTAAATATTATATATTACTCCCTCTTATTCACCACAAGTTTCCCATTTGCTTTACGCACTCTATCCAATACACTTATTCAATCCTTAATAACTCTAATTGTACATAATTAAAAATTATAGAAAATTGATATAAATAATCCTTGCATTCAGACGAATCAAACAAGATCCCACTTGACTATATTTTAACTTATAGATTAATAATAAAATACAAATTAAGAGTAAGAGATGAATAGTGCCCAAAAAGCAAATGGAACACTTATGAAGAATAGGAGGGAGTATAATTCTATGCATTAAGAGGAATCTAATAAAATCCAACATAAATATATTATGTCTTCGATATATACTTTAAAAATCAAATTTAAATTTGTCCGTGGTAAATTGAAAAAATATAAAGTAAACACATAAAAAGAAACGTAATAAAAGAGTTAAAAAGAAATAATGTCGCCGCACATTTACATAAGCAAACACTAGTCCATTCAGCATTGGACCATTATTAGCTCTTCCTGTGTAAGTTTGAGCTTCATCCAGCCTTCAAAATAGGTAAACGTAAACCTCCACACTTTTCCCTCTCTTTCTGCCTACATTCACCTCACTTCTCAAATTCATTAGGTTAATACTCCATAGCAGCACCAAAACCCTCGATAAACCCATTTATTCTTCTAATCTCACTCTCTCTCTCTCCAAATTCGATCTTCATCATAATGTTTACTCCTTCAACGAAGAAGAAATCGAACTACAGTTCCTTCAAAGATCGAAATGTCGGCCACCAAATGACGCCGTCCTTCAATTTTTCTCCGACAACTCCAGTTACTGATAATCATGCTTCAGTTAATGACGACGTTACAATCCATTATCGTCCCAAAACTGGCACTCCTGCTCCTTGGGCTTCTCGCCTTTCTGTTCTTGCCAGGTTTCCTCTAATTACTTTATTCATTTCTCTGTTTATTCAAATTCCTGATTTGTTAATATTTCATGAATATTCCAGAGTGATTATGGCCTTAATTCTTGTCGTGCATTTTGATGTAATTGTTCCAGTAATATGCATTAAGGGGTAATACCTGTACTTGTAGATTTTTCTGTAACGTGCTTTAGATGGATGACGGATGATGTTAGTTCATTTGCACCTGGAGTGTGAGGGCAGTGGTATTTTGTTTGTTCACTCTGAGATAAAAGTGTGTCATATGAGTTTCAGAAAATGAAAGAATATACTTCTATTACAATATGAAATTGTTGCTGTATGCAGGATTGGCATTTCATGTCTTACTGAGATTGGGATCTTGATCTGTAATCTGTATCCTGCCAATGCATTTTATTTGTTTGATTGGTGACTTTGTTCACCCAAGGTTTCCCTTGATTGAGCTAAGTGTTTAGACTCTTGTAATTGGGGTTATGGAGTATGGAGGAAGAGATTTATTCCCAATGGATTTTCTTGGCTAATTGGCCAAATTAAGCTAAGGCTTTGGGAATCATTAAAGAAGTTTGTCAACATTAACTTGGAGTTTCATTGCATGTGATTGTGTATTTTGCTCCCTTAATATAAAGGCATTACGTTAGGCCTTGGTTAAGTACTTTCACATGTAGACACAACCACATAAGTTTGTGGAATACTCTCTCCATTCTCTTCCTTACTCTATTAGTTTCTCTAGCATTGTAATTTCTTTATATTTGCGAGTTTATGCTCTTAGCCATAATTCTGTAAACCTCGTAAAGTTGTTGTTTGTTCTACTTCTTTATTGCTCGTGTGATTTTTTAATTACTTGCACAATTGTTCTAGATCATTAATTGCATCACTCAGTTCATTCCTCAACGTTCCTAAATCCTAACCCTTTTTCTTTGCTTTTGCTTGTTAGTATACATATCAATTCAATATTCATGCAAAAATGAGTCCCCATCTTATCGTATCAACCTCGTTATAAACATTTCCAAATTTAATCGTTAAGGTGTAGAAACACTGCATAACTTTAAGGGATATTTCATGGTATTGCCCCATATTTAGTGATGTGACTATTACGTCTACCTCATCACCGCATCACCATATCGCCGTATCCATTTCTACAATTGCGACCATTTCTCCATATTTGCACTATAATTATATTTGGTTGTGTATGATTTGTCGTGTCATAAAGTGTTAGAATTTCAGCATAGCTCTTCATCACTATCATGAAAATGCAAGTAAAATAAGATTGTTAAATCCTATTCTTCTATTAATCTCCATCATTTAATCCTATTCTTCGTTGGTTTTCTTTACCTTTGGTCTTTCTTGAAGGCGAACATTTAGGTTAAGGAGTTTGTGTTGGGTAGCTACATACTCTCTTGGGATAACCTTACACGTTAGGCAACTACCTCTATCTACCATCGTTGTCAAACAATTGTCAATATGGGTTGCTTTTACTCTTGTTCTAAAAGTCACCTGGTGGCTATCTCTCTTCTATGTGCTAGCAACTAAGAAATCGTATGAGCGTGCAAAACTCAAAGCCTCTCCTTTTGTTTCCTAGTTCTATGGCCACAGCCTCCATGAAATGCTTTCGTAGCCGCTGCGACATACCCCTACGTGCCTTTTCAAATCACCTCTGGTATAGATGTTTCTTATTTATCGGTATTACGTATATCTACACCATATCATTGAGAATTTCCAGAATTTCCTTTTAATTGATTCCTCTATCCCCACTTGTGCTGCATAAACAATTATGACTTTCAAAATCTCTTTATCATATATAATTTCATTCTTACTATCCTATTGTTCTTCGAGCAAACCTCAACAACATCCTTATATCTTCGTTTATCCATAATAACACCAACTGTATTCCTATTTCTATCTTGTCCTGAGCACCTCAATTTATATTCTTGTCTTTCATCTACTATTGTGTTGATCCTATCTTTAACCCATTTTATCTCTTGTAGACATTAAATGTTAATTTTTCTCATTTCCATGATATTCACCAGCTCTGAAATCCTATAAGTCAAGCTACCAATGTTCCAAGATCCCATTCTTAAGCTAAGACTCGTAGTTTTCCTCAACCTGTGAATGCTTAAGCCCTATGTGCCTTTGCTCATTTTACACTAAGCCCTTAGTTTTCCTCAACCTGTGATGCTTAAACCCTATGTGCCTTTGCTCATTTGACACGACGCTCAGGTCAAGTGGCACGCCAAATTTGTACGACCTAAGAAGCGCAATGCGTTGCTGAGTAGGATACGCCCCCACGAGAATTGATTTTTGGTTCATGAGTATTGGATGTTACCGAGTTTTCCTGAGTTGATTATAACAAACCTACCACTCACCCTCCTCCTTTATAAGGGCTCAAACTGGCATACGTGACAAACACTGACAAGCGGAGTTATCTGCTCCAAGGTGACAAATTTCTTTAAATAAATGCATCGCTAAAAAGTCTAATTATGTATATACATTTGTATGAGATGGTACGCAATGCACCAAGACATTTAGAAGTGTTGATGTATTTTTAAAGAATGTTCTAGATATCATCATATTTTTGAATATCTACATATCACCAATGCTTTTTTTTCTTCCCTGTTGATTTATGTTATTGTTTTGAGTTGTTCTTTTTCCTCTTTGTTCAAGAGAAATCTTGATGACAATTTGGTGAGAACTATTAATATACTTGTCTTTCATGCTGAAATTTTATCTTGATAAATATTCTTGTAGCCAGATCTTAAATGTTTACTCTTTCTAATGTTTGTATACCATTTAAACGTTCGAATGTACGCAATTATACCGTTATCATTTTGTTTGTTTATAGAATTTTTTAGTTTGCACTTAGAAGGCTCAATATCTAAAGGATCTTATGTTCAACAGTTCTCTGTTGTAACCATTTAAGCTTCTGCTTGAATGCTCCTGGATTGTGGTGTCTGTTGTATATAACTGCCATTATCGTAGCTTTGAAGTGAGGATAAAAGCAAACATTGACTTATTATTGTGTCTTTACTGATCAGAATCGCTCCAGCAAAGAAAAGTGAGCATTTGAACAATAAAGACCCACCAGAGCCTGTTTATGTTGGCGAATTTCCACAAGTTGTTCATGCTGAACAAACAAATATCTTGCGGAAGTGTGTCCCAGGTTGATTATTATACCATGACCGACTTTTTGATCAAAAAGTGTTTTCTTGTCTGGCCTTCTTTTGGGAGATTGATACGTTTCCTTTATGCACACTGGCAGGTGAAGCATGTATTGCTGGTGGATTGGACAAGGAAACTGCTTTGTCTTGGATGATTTGTGGAAAAAAACTTTTTGTATGGAATTACCTATCACCTGCTGCTTCAAAAAGATGTGTAAAACTTGATCTTCCATATGATATTTTTGGAAGTACCGGTAGAAAACCATATCTTGGTGATACTTGGTTGCTTTGTGTCATCAATTGGGACAGTGCTCACCATAGTAGCAGTATGGTAAACCAGTTGACTTCAGCCGGAATTGTTTTGTGCAATCAAAAAAGTCGAGCTGTTGTTTATTGGCCTGATATATTTTCAGATGAGGAGGCTAATTTTGTTATCAGTCTTGCGTCTCCAGAAGAGCTGGGGACCACTTCCTCAATGGAGCACAGTAAAGGTTCTCTTAGTCAATTGCATGCAGGCAGTAGGCATGACAACCTTTCAGCTGAACCAAGGTCCTTTAACTCCTTGATCGCGTCTACCATCCCTTTTAATCACCATGCTTGTGTTGCACTTGTCACTAGTTCAAATGGTGAACTCTGGCTGTTTATTTGCAGTCCTGCTGGAATTCTTCGTCAAAATAGACATGATGTTGTCACTTCTTTTAGTTCACACAGTCAGATGCCAGGGAATAATAGGTATCCTAGGTCTCTTATTTGGCGTTTTCCATCTATCCCAAAAGGAGAATCTGATAGGCAGTTTTTTCTACTTACTGATCATGAAATACAATGCTTCAATGTTAACCTTTCACCTAATCCAACTTTGTCAAAAATCTGGTCCCATGAAATCATTGGCACTGATGATGATTTTGGAATTAAAAAAGACCTGGTTGGTCAGAAGAGAATATGGCCTTTGGATATTCAAATCGATGAGCATGGTAAAGAACTAACCATTCTTGTTGCTATATTCTGTAAGGATCGTCTAAGCAGTTCAAACTATACACAATATTCTCTTTTGGCATTGCAATACAAATCTGGTATTGATGAAAGCTCTATGGTTACTCATGGAGAGGTGTTAGAGAAGAAATTCCCGATACAGGTTGTAGTTCCAAAGGCAAGAGTGGAAGAAGAAGACTTCTTATTTTCTATGAGATTGAGAATAGGTGGAAAACCTTCAGGATCTGCTGTCATTATCTCTGGAGATGGAACTGCAACTGTTTCCTATTTTTGGAGAAACTCAACCAGGCTTTACCAATTTGATCTTCCATATGATGCTGGAAAAGTTGTTGATGCATCAGTTTTCCCTGCTAGTGATGATAGAGAAGAGGGTGTTTGGGTTGTATTGACCGAGAAAGCTGGATTATGGGCAATACCAGAGAAGGCAGTGTTGTTTGGTGGAGTGGAACCTCAAGAGGGAAGCTTGAATGAAAGATCTCCTGCTGAAAAGAAAAACCTTTTGACTACAACTAGTGTTTCACCCGATAAATCTGATTTAGATGTGCAGGATATTTATGGCAAGCAGAGGGCTGCTGGGTCTGCAAGAGCTGCCGGTAGGAATGCTCAAGATGAAGAAGCAGACGCTTTGCTCAATCGCCTATTTAATGATTTTCTTCTGTCAGGCCAGGTTGACGGGTCTCTTGAAAAATTGAAGAGTGTTGGGGCATTTGAAAGGGATGGAGAAACTAATGCATTTGCTCGAGCTAGCAAATCCATTGTTGATTCTCTGGCTAAGCACTGGACAACTACCAGAGGCGCTGAAATAGTTTCTTTAGCTGTTGTAACAACCCAACTTATGGAGAAACTACAAAAACATGATAAATTTCTTCTTTTTCTGGCATTATCCAAGTGCCATGACGAATTATGCACGAGACAGAGTAAGCTTCCCATAACTAACTAGACGTTACCTCTTGTTTAATTTAGATCTGTAATTTTGTAGTACTCGTGATGCTTACCTTTGTATTTGAATTCATTGAGGCTCAAGGTTAGGATAGAAAGTTCCACATTTGTGTTTGGTTTTGCTGTGACTAATTTGCATGATTCCTAATTCCTCTTTGACTATTTCGATGGGATTTTTTATTTGATTTCGATCCCCTCTTTACCACTCCGATAGTCTTAAAAATTTCCCAGTTTTTGTTTACTCTTTCTAAAAAAGTATGTTATAATCTATGTTGAATACTAAAATGATGAAACTATTCTCAATCTTTCATATTGGGAAAGGGTTGTTGCAGTCAAATTGAACTGGGTATCTTTCATTTTTTTTCTTTAGTCTTGCAATAGAAGGCTTTCTACTTGGAATCTTTGCTTTTGAATGCGTGCCTAGTTGCGCCTCCTTGAGTGTGTGCTGGGCTGCATGGCTTGATAGGGTTGGAAAAGGCAAGTGTCTTAGAGTATCTTTTTGTCTTGGCCTCAATAAACGCTTATTTGATGGTCGCAGTCTGGCAGCCACTATGTATGTTTTTTATTATCTTTGTTATTTCTCTTCTTCTAGGTTATTAAGGCTTATCTTTTTAGGCGTTTTTATTATAAATTTATTTTGGGCATTGGAACGCCTCTCACTCCAAGGCTAGAGCCTACAATATGTTGGGACCCTTAGTGCCTTGAAGTTGTGCCTTTTCAAACTAAGCTTGTGATGGACTTCATATAGTTTTACTCAATAAATTTTGTTGCAAGGAATTAATTGTTATTGCTAGTTAAGCCTGAATGACACTCTAAAACTTGTTGACTCTGAAGCCTTCAAATGAGTAGTAGAATTATTGGACATCTCAGACTGCTGTTTCAATGCAAAAAATGAAAATGTGCCCTATGTATTGTGATGTGAAGAAATTAGGGAGTTTAATAGATGCTAGTGTGGTAATTAACAGGGCAAATGCAAGCACTTGTAGATTGGAAATGTTTTTCAGTTAATGTATTGTGATTCAATTTAAAGCAAACAAATGGTGAATTGAGAGCGTTTAGAACATGCATGTCTTATGTCTGGTATTGTCAAATATTTTTATTTCTTTGTCAATAATTCCTGGGTAATTTTGTTTTTGTTTATAATAGACTGCCATGAATAAATATATAACATGAATAAAAATTTATACTGCATAAGCCAATGTTTTCTTTATTCTGTCTCCTTCTCTTTCTGGCGTCTTTGCTCCTTTTTTTTTTACTTCTTCTGTTTTACTTTTGGATATTCGTGAATAGGTGAATCAATAATTGATGCTTAGTGACAACTTGTGAGTGTTGTAAAGTTATAGAAGTTATAAACAAATAAAGTTAGAAAAAAATAAATCTAAGCAAATTAGAAAAATTAGCTAGTGTACATTTTGAAATGTTGATTTGCTGATTGATAAACAATCTGCCTTCCTGTGCTTGTGTATTCTTCGTTGTTTTACCTTTGCACTTCTTTGTTTTGCCTTTGTACTTCTTTGTTTTGGATACTAGGTAGTTTGGAATACTTCTGTAACACCCGAATTTCCTCCGAATTTCCGACCCCTTATACGAAACCAAAACCGTAAAGGACGGGAGGAAATTTGGGTGTTACAACTTCTCCCCTTCCTGTTCCATTTTTGGGTATGAAATAGACTACTAAGATATGTCTATGTTTTACCAGCTGACTATTACAAACAATGTGGTGTAATATGTTTTGTCTAGGACATACTCTGCAAATCATATTGGAAGATGGAGAAAAGCTGACTGGCATGATTCAACTTAGGGAACTGCAAAATTCGATCAGTCAGACCAATTCAATTGGAATGAACTCCCAGCACTCAGGTGCTAATGTGGAAGCTTCTGGTTCTCTATGGGATTTAATTCAGATAGTTGGTGAGAGAGCTCGCCGAAATGCTGTACTTTTGATGGATAGGGACAATGCTGAAGTCTTCTATAGTAAGATCTCTAATCTTGAAGAGATATTTTATTGCTTGGAAAAGCACTTGGATTACATTATAAATGTTGGACAGCCATTTAAGGTTCAGGTTCAGCGAGTTTGTGAACTATCAAAAGCATGCGTGACTTTACTCCGCAGTGCTATGCACTACAAAAATGAGCATCATGTTTGGTATCCGCCTCCTGATGGCTTGGTACCTTGGTATAGCCAGCCTGTTGTGCGTGATGGGCTTTGGAGTGTTGCTTCTTTTATGATTAAAATTTTAGATGATACATCTGGCATTGATTTGACATCCAAGTCAGATATTTGTTCCCATCTTGAGGTGTTAGCTGATGTTGTATTGGAGACCTATGTTGGTGCCATCACTGCAAAAATTGAGCGTGGGGAAGAGCATAAAGGCCTTTCGGATGAGTATTGGAGAAAAAGGGATGCACTTTTTGATTCTCTCTATCAGCAGATTAAAGGCTTTGTGAATGTTAGGTGCCAGGTTTGTTTTCTTGTTCTTTCTCCTCTCTCTAATTTTATACTAAGCTGAGATTATTTCTGATTTTCCACCTGTTGCACAAAAGACGAAAAATGAGTTTTAGTTCTGTAAAATTTATTCTGAAAATTCTTAACTTTATAAAAAACTTATAATTCTGCAGGATTCTGATGAGAAAGAACAGAAAGAACTAATTCTTAGAGAGTTGTCATCAAATTTGTTGTCTGTTGCAAGGCGACATGAGGCCTACCGAACTCTTTGGAACATTTGCTGTGACCTCAATGATTCCACTCTCCTTAAAGAGCTCATGGTATGGCCTTTATTCCCTTTTCAATAATAAAATTTCAGCGAATTTCTGATTTCTGCATATTTACTAAACATGTCTATTTGCTTAAGTTCATGAAAAATGTTAGTGCTGGACCTTATCTTTCCAGTTCTGAAAGCTCTATCAGATTAAAAGTTTTCAATGACCATTTTCTCCTGTATTACTATCCATACTATTGCCCAATGCCATTAAGTGGCTCCCACCTAGGGTGGGGTTTGGGAGGCTCGTATGCATGTACCTTACCCTTGTTATGATAAAACTAACAAAGAGGTTATTTCCGATTGACCCTTGGTAGCAAACGTCATGTGCAACTTCACATAAATAAGAAGTGCATGTGATTTAGCTAACCACTACTTTAGTTCATTATCATGCGAAACCGAAGAACTATGAATGTTTGGCCCCATTGAAATAATGGACATGAACAATTGTTGATGTACCTTTTCATTCTTTTTGCTTATCTTGAGCAATTTTTTTTTCATTTATTTCCTTTTCTTTTGACTTATATTTTTCTTTTTTCCTTTTCTTTTTTTTATTTTTATTTTTTTTGTGAAATGGTTTTTCTGATAGTTTGAGTTCAAGTATTGTGACTCAATATTATTTTTGTGTTTGAACATCCAAAATATGCTGGCTTTCCTTGGTATATATGGTTATTAATCCCAAAGATTTGATATTACTCTAAACAATAAACATTACATGTACTTGATATGTATAATTTATATCTATGTAGTTTCCTTAAACAAAAAAAAAACACTTAGCATTTTGGTTTCGTTATTGTTCATGCACGCGTGTATGCATACATATACACACATAATTTACTTGCTATTCACATATACTTTATTTTCTTTCTTAATTACCATGTTCCAGGTGATTATTGAATGTTTCTCAGGTATAAGGTTTATTAAGTTTCTTGAATTACCTCGGAATATCAGACTTAAGATTACGGTGTTCAAGCTTAGTTTATAAGGCATGAGGCACCCTAAGGCACTAAAGATCCATAAACTGTAGGTTGAGAACAAAGCGTGTAAAACAAGTTAAAAACCTAAGAATAAAACCAAGCAAAAGAGAAATGAAGAGGAAGAAGAGAAATAAAGAACAAAAGTGTATATGTAACTCATGGGTGGGCGTGTCTAATTTGTTTCTCTTGAGGTTGAGAACAAAAGGGGCTTTAAGGCTCTTGACTTTGGTGATATAGATGTTCACTTGAAAAAATAACCTCAACTTCTCAAAGTGCTTTACCTATTATTTGCCCAAGGTGCCCAACTTATCACTGCCCAAGGCACTCTCCTTAGGTGCGCTTTTCAAAACTAATGTTCAAGAAGATGACGAGGATGAATTTGTCAAGATTTCATAGAACTCCTACTTAAGAGGATACCTTTTACCTTTAGAATGATATTGGAAGATAGAATTATGACCACAACATAGTCTGTAAGATGCACACTTTTTATATGTTTATGGATGGAAGGACATATCAAGTTATGTTGCTTGTACTTAGCACTTTTCCTAGCTCTACCGGTGTTGAGATGACACCCCCTTGACTTGAATTGATAATTTGTGTCTAAAAACTTGTAGAAGATGAAAGGTTTGGCTATTTTCACGATATCAGAAAAAGAAGTTGATATAGAGGGTACCCACAGTCCTTGATCTAGTGACTTATATAAGATGTTCTATAAGAAATTCCATCAATATAAGATCTAGCCGTCTAGGGTTTACTCTTAGACTTGTAGATTTGTGCTTGTTTATGAATTTAGTGAATATGAATTCAGGTGTTCTTTACGAGAAAGGTGATACTTTGTGCTGTTGCTGGGTAGCGGTCATAGGTTTGGACTTTGGAGAGCAAAAGTGGTAGTTGACTTTTCTTATTAATCACGAAGTTAACTAGATGACAACCCGGGAAAATGAAGGATTGTGGAAGATTAGAGGAAGACACTAATTTTTGTAATTAGATTTTAGGGAATTCCTTTGCTTTTTGAAGCTTCTTTCCTAGTAGTTGTGTTAAATGAGTAAAATGAATAAGAAAATTAAGGTGAAGGATAGAAGCAAAAGTAAGTTTTATCTATTTTTTATTCTTTTGAGGAAAAGATAAAATATAATTAGATCATGAAAGATTTTGATATGCTTGTGTACATATTAAAAATTTGGACAGTTATCACTTGGGTCATAATATCATCTAGTTAGGAATAAGTCATGTTGGACCGTGCTACCTGTTGTATCGATGTATTGAAAGTTGAATCCTTAACCATAAGATCAAAAATAAGTCATGTTGGTTGCTTGGATTAATTTCCAAGTCTTACCGGTTTTGAGTTAAAATATTATAATTTAGGAGTGAACATAATAATTGATGTCTAAAGCTTCAGCCACCTTTGCATCTTAGGGTTTCGATGAGTGGTTTTATCTTTACTGAAGTAATAATGCATTTAATGCTAATGTTTTGCAATCTTTATATTTCTCAGTCCTTCTTTTATGTTCCCTAGAACTTTCCTAAAGTAGGCACATCCAAATTGTGTGGAAAAAACTAATATAGGGACTGGCAGTAGTATTTAGAGCACCTTCTCCACTATTTCTCGAGTATTCCGTGTATTTTTCTGGAATAAAGAATGACTATTGTCCGTTCTTTATAACTGCTTAATAAATCAGACCTCAAAACATTTTTAGTCATTTCTTCCTACTGCTGTGATCATGGTAGTAGAACTCCATGCTATAAAAGAGAAGGCAAGAGTATGAAGATATTTGGACCAGAATAAAGCTTTACAATTAGTTAAACAGTTTTTATTAAGCCTTTTCCTTTCTGTGTATTATGTCTAGTGTGTATATCACATGGTAGAGACCTAAAATATGATTTTCTTTGTGCAGCATGAAAGTATGGGATTGAGAGGAGGGTTCAGTTATTTTGTGTTTGAGCAATTGTACAAGAATGAACAATATCCTAAACTTCTGAGGTTAGGGGAAGAGTTCCCCCAGGAGCTTATGATTTTCCTGAAGGATCACTCGAATCTTCTGTGGCTTCATGAAGTTTTTCTTCATCATTATTCCTCTGCTTCAAAAACTCTTCATGGTTTGGCTATTTCTGCAGATGAAAGGTTGTTTTCAGCAGAAGATACAAATATAGACGCTAGAAAAACAGACTTAACATTACTTGAAAGGAAACGTCTCTTACTTCTATCTAAGATAGCTTCTGCTGCAGGTTTGCCTCTGTCTTTCATTATTTAAATACTTTTATTTTCCTATAAATGTAAAACGCCTTTCAGTATTTATAAAATTTACCTAAACCGATACTAGGTAATTTTCTGGCTGTCAATGTGTGGTTTCCGGAAAGAGTTATGCCCTCACTTCTATTAGAGGAAAGGATTCTGATCATTTAAGTTCTCTCGGGAAAAGGTAATTGAGACCTGAGAGATATATTGGATTGATAACAAGGGGATGTGTATGACAATATATAGGTATCGTTAGGAGTGTTCACCGGTCCAAACCCGGACCTAAATCTCGAATATGCTAAGACCGGACTGGTTACATCCAGTCCGGTCCCGTTCTAACCTGGATTCCATCCGGTCCGGGTTCGGACCGGTTAGACCGGAAATAATTTTTGATACAAAAAATAAATTAAAAAGTGGAAGATTTTAAAATAATTTAGCAAATTAATTGTTATAAAATTAAAATATTTGAATTAAAAAATTATTTTGTGTTGGAAATAAAATATTTAAAGCCCTTTAAATAAGTATATACATAATAATCGTAATATTATTGCCCTTCAAAATCACTTTTAGTACATCCGGGCTCATCCGGTCCAACCCGGATTTTTCTGGGTTTAGACCGGACTGGAAACTCGGAATGGCAAATATGTAAGACTCGGAGACCGGACCGAATGCAACTGGTCCGGTTCGGTCCGATCTCACCCCGGTTTCGGTTCTGACCGCCGGTCCGGTCTCATTTTGCACACCCCTAGGTATTGTAGTGCTTTTGATAATTCTACCGTGATGTGTATCCGAATTGAAGCGTTAAATTATTAGTACAAGTGACTGATTGTAAACTGGAGACTGATATCTGCTTAAAATAATGTATGTCTTGATAAAGATAGGTAAGCAGAGCTTTATTTAGGTCCATAAATTTTTTTTCATTAACAAAGCACCAAGAAAAACTCAAAACAAGGCTTGGCTACCACAGAATGGAACCCCTAACGAGAATAAGCAGCAACAAGGAAGGTCCATAACCAATTACGAATTCTGAATCCATCAAGAATCTACCTTAGACACATTTTTCTTAAAAGCAAAGCTAGACCTCGTCCTAATCTTCATTTGGATCTGTTGTTCCACTCTTGACTTTCCCGTCTCATAAAGCTAGATTTTGTACTTAACAAATCCAAGGAAGGACCCTATGATCAATATAAATAAACTTTCCTTCTAGTGAAAGAAGAGTGAACTTTTAGCACATCTAGCATTCAAACTTCAAAGCCTGCACGAAAAGCGCAACCAACTCAGAATGTATTCAACCAGGTAAGGCCAAAGGGATAGCAGAGGAACAAATGTTCACATATTCAGGCTGATGTGCATACCACGCTTCTCAGAATCCAACACTTCCCATTGTTTCAGCCTATCCTTGGTCTTAGTCCAAACAAGAGAAAGGATAATTTTGTTGGAACTGTCACTCTAAGGCTGAGGAGGATTCAAGGATGATAGTCTAAAGATTCCCCTAATATTATTAGGCCAAAGCAAGATTCCTGATCTTTAATCATGTGCTTCACATAACAACCCAACTGGAATTGATATTAAGGGAGAAAAGTCCACCAATCTCCTCCCTTGATATATCAATCTAAGCTTGAGGCTTTCTTTACTAGAAACCATATGATGGCTTTGCAACAATAGCAACATTTCTAATATAACCCACTCCCCTATGCCCTAGGATTTTTAGGAGAGAAAATTCTATCACTTTACACTTGAAGCCGCCTAAATGCGGGTTTTGTCACACATTTTACAATGCAGAAAGTATTAGTTTGTTTTTTTCAAAACTCTTACAATGCAACGTATGCATATGTTGCGATGCGGCCTTGTTTATATACCATGTTCTGAGGTGTATTTGGATGGGCTAGTTTGCACTGGTCTTTTATATATTTATATGATCGTTCAAACTTAACTTAAGATGATTTCACGTCAATGCTTGTGAAGGTCCATGACTCCATGCTTCAAGGAAAGCATGAACTTCAATTTAGTACCACTATATTAAAAGACCAATCTGGTAAGGATGGAAATAACATCCCTTGTATTGTCTCGTCTAGGGATGGTCATGGGGCGGGTCTGGAGCGGGTCCAGCTAGACCCGGACCCGGACCCTTTTAATTTTATGAGATCCAGACCCGGATCCGGACCCTAAGGGTCCAAAATTTTCAGACCCAGACCCAAAGCCTCTGAATCTGATGGGTCTAAAAAAATCTCTTTGACTTGTCAAATTTTGAACCATTTGTAAGTCATGATATTTTTCATATATTTGTAAGAGAGTTATTATCGTATTTTACAGATATTTAATACTAATTTAACATCTAAAGTCGCATAGCAATATCCATATACGTTTAAATTCAATTATAAATATTAGTTCGAGTCCATGAAATAAGGGTAATTGGGTTAGTATTTTTTAGATCCAGATCCGACCCAGGGTCCGGATTTCGGACCCGGACCCCGATCCGCTAATTATTTTTTAGATCCAGATCCGACCCGGATCCGATGGGTCTCAAAAAATAAGACCCAAACCCTTAAAAAAGGAGCGGGTCTGGGGCGGGTCTAACAGGGTCCTGGACCCGTGACCATCCCTCTCGTCATTTCTCTTTCTGGTGCTTACCGAGGTTATCTTGACCCTTCTTGCTATTTGGTAAGTGACTCACTCCAGTAAACAATTACGTGATCCGTTTATCCTTTTGTAGGACTTAAAATTTGGTGTAGTTCACTAGGTCTATGAAGCAGTACATAAGGCTCGTATGAATGGAAAATTTGAGGTGGTATCTAAGCTATAATTTAATAAAGCACATGAGTGGCAAAATAGCAGGCCTTTTTTTGATTAGTTGATGTGGCATTTGACAAGAAAAGTTATATACTTGTTTAAAATTGATGTGTCTCTGACTTATTTCTACTCCTGACAAGTAGTTTACTGTTGAGAAATAGGACTTTCCTTGTTTACTTGGAGGTATTCGTAAGAGTTAGGTTTTGCGAATTTATAGAAGTATGGATGAATGAAGATAGATCATTACTTCCTTGGTGGAAGATTTGGGTCACGCCAATCTTGTTTACGTAGGATGCGTATATGCTGTCATTCTTTTTCAAAGTGTCTGACAACTAGGAAAAGAAAAAAAAAGAAAAAAGAAAAGTTTTTGGTGTCTGGGGTTTTTTTGTCGTGCTTGGAGCTGGGAGTCCAATGAAAGTTTAACTTTGGGACTACTTTTACCTGAAACTTGCTTCAATAGGATGACATATCTTGTTGTCTTTAGTGGTCTCACTTTCAATGAAATGTTGATTTTGTGGAGTAAAAAATTTGGTAGCAGATGTCTGCAATAGAAGCTTGTCCTACTATGCATTTCTTTACTTGCACATTATAGATATCTCCCTGAAAAAAAGTTAGAAAATTAATGCAAAAGCCTTGGAAGACGCAGCAGCAGAAGGATGATACAAACTGAACATCGGGATCATATAAGTGATTGGAATGTTGGATATTGATTAGTCTCATGTCATCTAGTCTTACTCAGCTGTCTTATCATTACCTAAGTTTGCTGTAGTTTGCTTCTTGATTGTGTGTTATAAGCTTCTGTAGCTCAGTGTATGTACTACGTGTTTATTTGGATTTATGTATCTTGTACACTTCTCAAATCAGAAAAATAATATATACAATCTTGCAGGCAAAGATGCAAACTATGGTGCAGAACTAGAGCGTATTGATGCTGATTTGAAGATATTAAGGGCACAGGTATCTCTAGATGCACTATGACTACTTCACATATTTCGTTGTGATTATATGAGATTGAATTATGCATTGTAATCTCATTGAAGCTTGAAGAACAACTGATGAGCTAAATACAACTACTTTAACTTTTTGATGTATCACCGGACGTACATGCCGGGTGATACAAACTTAGAATTTCGAAAACACGTTGGGGATGAATGATCGAAGGTTTGAGATGTGTTTTAAGGACTTCAGATAGATGGAGAGGGGAATATGAGAGGTAGAACAACAAAGCTAAAGCCTTGATCTTTAAAGATTAAAGTCGACTACATGAGCCGATATATTAGTTCCAATGGTCGCGTACATGGATTCTTCTTTTTCATTCATTTTGATTTTTTACCATCCTAATTTTTAATGTCTAAATACTTTTATCTTTTTTCCACCCATGTACTCCAAGTCATCATCGGTCTTCCACGCCCTCTCTTTTTGTCTCCCAAACTCTAACTATCTATTTTCATTACAAGTTCATTAATACGTCCTTGTACTATACATGTCCAAACCATCTTGAACAATTCTCTTCCATCCACATTATTTACAACTCCAGAACCCTTTCTTATTTCTTCATTTCGATATATATTCCTTATGCCCACTCATCCATTGAAGCATTCATATTTTCGTTACTCATATCTTCCTCCTATGATCCTCTCTAAAATCTCAACATTATGATCTATATCGTAGCATTGGTCTAATGGTCATTCGATAAAATTTTCTTTTAGCTTTAAGGGTGCACCTCAATTAGATGATTCCAGTAGTCAAACTCCATTTTTTCCCACCCACAATTAATTCTATGGGTCATATCTTGTTGGATATCCCCATTACTTTGTAATATGGACCTAAGGTATTTGAAGCATCCAATTAGAGTGATTTCTTACCATTTTAACTTTAAATTGTCTCTCGTTATCTTGTTTGTGTTGAAGTTACTCTCCATGCCTTAATTTGAAACTTCGTGGCTCCAACTCTTGTCTCCAAGCTAATCTGACTTACCTTGATTCATATGCCTGAAAGGCTTTTTTAATCCAAGCTAATCAGTTTTTAGGAGAAAGAACATAATAAGACAAGAATAGTGAATTTAAGAATGAGCCTAAATTTTAAGATTGAAAATTCTAACTTTAAATTATGTATCTCAGGATGGCGCCTCGTTCTTGCTTCACACGTCCATCTGTTATCTTACACTTGCATTGATTCAAACTGTTCTAATCTTGTAACATTTTTCTGGATCGAACATTGAAGTTCATGTTCTTTAGTTGATTGAAGCTTTTCATGCCTATCGACTGATTTTTCCTGAACTCCCTTGACCAATTAAAAATTAAGTATTTAAATTTTCAAAAATCTTTAGTTGTGCAACAGAAGGTTTGCTATTCTTCCTATTCTCGTGCTTTTTGACTTGTTCAAATACTTCTTTTTTTTAATTTGGGATATATGGTTTTCGAATTTTTAGTTGAACTTTGAATCTGTCATGGTTAGAAATAGGAAATGCATGAATTCTTCAAAAGCTAGCCATTTTCTTCAGGGAAATTATCAATGGTATCCCTGCGTTTTTGCACTTTATCATTGGTGCCCCTGTTTTTTCGATTATTAATGGTACCCCCAGCATTTAATGCTAATTACAACCGTGACATTAATGATGATTTTGCCGTTAGCTAACCATGGTTACTATTTCTTCCCTTATAAACCAATCCACCATCTTTCTTCCCTGTTTTTTGAACCTTTCTTCTTTCCTTTTGATTTTGCTCTTCCTTTCCAGCCATGGCTTCATCATCAAAGTAATTCTTTATATGCATCCCCAAAAAAGAGAACAAAATGTCCAGATCTTTTTTATGCATCTTTTGCAACTTCACGATCCCAAACACAATAATTCCTTCTCATTTCATCAATAAACCTGAAACCTCAACTCTTCAACTAACAACAATAGCAAAAAAAACCTTCCCCAAATTGAACTCTGAGCAACACCTAGTTGAATATAATGTAGAAATTGCTTCTGGACTAAAAAAACCCACAAATTGAAAAGAACTCAAATGAGAAAAATTGATGTTGAACGCACCATTAGTGTAATAATTGAACACCAAATTGAAAAGAACCCAAATAATTGAAAACCATTAGTGTCATAATTGAAAAGAACTCAAATGAGAAAAATTGATATTGAAAAGAACCTAAATGAGAAAAATTGATATTGAACACCTAGTTGATTACAAGGAAGATGATATTGAACGCACCATTAGTGTAATAATTGGAGCTTCAGCAATGGAGGAAGAATAACAGGTCCTTGATGATGAAGCAGGAAGCAACCAGGTATGGTCAACCAATGTGACCATGATTTGATATTAAAAGAATTTAACGGCAAGATAACGACAAAAACGTCATTAGTGTCACGGTTGTAATTAGCATTAAATGCTGGGGTTACCATTAATAATTGAAAAAACACAAGGATACCAATGATAAAAGTACAAAAACACTGGGGTACCATTGATAATGTCCCTTTTCTTAAAGGCTTTTTAGAAACCTTGATTGAGTTCTTCATCTAACCCACATCTGAAATTTCAGGCTCAGTTCAAATATGTATTAGGTTCTAAAAGGTTTATTTATAAGCTTTAATTTAAATATAGCTCTAGAAAACTTGAATTACTATGGAAAAATGGATATTTTTGAAGTTAACAATTAATATTGGGATATCCGCAAAATGAATTGTAACATCATGAGGCGCCGCGTCCGCGACATTGTGAACGCACTTAATCGCGTCGACATTCACGAGTTTTTTACTGTGTGGAACTTGTCTATCAGCTAAATTCTTGTACAGTTGTGTACTTGTTTTGCACTTGTTTTGCTAGTTAAGATGCAAGTATCTGGCAGACTTATAGTAACAAAATATCTTACTGCAGGAAGATATCTTGAAACTACTTCCTAATGACATAGAGAAGCAACAAATTGGACATCAACTCCTCCCTCCATGGAATCTTATAAGATTGTGCCTCAAAGGTCAAACACCAGAGCTATTGTTAAAGGCTTTTGACGTGTTTGCATGGACGAGCTCTTCCTTCCGGAAATCCAACAAATCACTTCTAGAAGAGTGCTGGAGAAGTGCAGTAGATCAGGATGACTGGGAAAAGCTCTATCAATTTTCCATCGCAGAAGGATGGAGCGACGAGGACACAATGCGAGTTTTGCGCAAGACGATGCTTTTCCAGGCAGCTAGTAAGTGTTATGGACCGGAATCAGATACATACGAAGGGAGTTTTTTTGAAGTATTACCGCTGAAGGAAGAGATGAGTGAGGTTCCAAGTATGAAGGAAGTTGGTTCTGTTGAAGGGATCTTGATGCGGCATAAAGATTACGCAGAGGCTGGGAAGCTAATGCTGACTGCCTTGATGTTGGGTGCGCAAGTAGATGATGAGGAGTCTAATGGGCCTATTCCCATGGACTAGCTTTTGTATGACTTTTGTTATGTAAGAGAAACTATGAATGCAGTAAGCTAGGGTTAGCATCCTATAACACTCGAGTTAACATAGCTATGATGTATATAAATGAGCAATTGAGCATCCTGTTGTATCTTGAAAGGTCTTTTGAGTCGGACAATATATATTTTTTTTCTAATCTGAGTCGTTTGGTTCACTGGAGAAGGCATCATCCATCCTACTTGTGATGGGAAGGACAACAGAGTTGTTTGGTATGCATCAATTGTCAATTAGATGGAAAACGATAGCAAATTGATTGGCTGGTTTGAATTCAGGTGACCAAACCCAGTTAATGGGCAAGTCGAACTGGATGTGGGATGTGCAGGATACAGGACGGATCCGATGTGGGCAGCATTATAATTCGTGGGTTGTGGGGCGGTTTGCGGGGCATGTCGGTATTGGGTCTAACAATTTTTGATCGCTTTATTAGCAGCCGACTAAAAACATTTGATTAGATTACTGGGCACAGTCATCTTTTGTGAAAATTTGGGGAAGGAGAATGAGTTTGGATAACAAATAGATCTATGGAGTTGCACTTTAGCATCATCATTCTCATTTCATTATCACCACTATTTTTATTTTATTATCATTTCTGATTTTTCCGTGTTACTTATTTTATGAATTTTCCAGATTATCATTATTATTAAACTTGATGAAAATCTATATATTTCATTACCAAACAAACATAACTCTTAGTACTGAATTAAATTACTAGAAAGGGGATTGAATTGAAACAATTGAGAGTAATAGGTAAAGTCTTTCCCTTTTCTCGGCCTACCTGTAATAAAAAAATATAAGCCATAATTTATTAATGCTAAATAAACTTGTAATTTTTCAAATTCATAATCACTTGAGTCGTTCTCAGTATCAAGAGTTTCAGAGTAATCTACTTGAGCATGTTCATCTAAAGTAGTTAACATTGCCTTGCTTCTCAATCTCAAGCACAGCCACTATCTGATCATCACTATCCCTCTCAATATTAACGATCTCGACGGCTAATACAATCACTGCTGATCTAGATCACATCTTCTGCACTACTATTATTCTTCCTAGCATTCAATATAGGTTTTGGCTCCAACATCAGCTTACGAGCCCTGATGTCCTTAATTAGCCTTGAATGGGTTTGATGCTTGGATTTAGAGGCATGCTCTATTCCATGGCCAATCTGCAACAAGTCATCATACTCTTCTTTTCTGATGAATTTCTTGGACTTGGAAACAAAATAATCTATTTAAAGACTACTGATTTCCGTTTTATTTGTTCTAATCAATACTTCCATTCTACTCCGTTCTAAAATTCAGTAGATTGCGTGAAGATACTCAATGGATAGTAGGATCTTGAGTGAGCTTCTGGCTGATGTCCCATAGTTTCTTTGCCAATTCAGCGTCTCCAGCTTGGGAGGTTGGTTGAGCTATGTTACTATCCATGAAATATTTGCCACTTACACCTTTAACTTGGGGATGCAATGCTACATAACATGATGTTGCTGCGCCCTGTCAAACATTTTAACCACAGATTCAGAGATAACACCATTGATCGTCTAAGCATAAAATTTGTCGGTCTATCATAAACTGTCAAGGTGTTTACTTGCTCAACATCTTTAAGTACAAGTTTCCCAAGAGTATGAATCAATCCTGCACAAAAACAGAGTGGATGTGAGCATAGCAAATAGCAAAAATACACTTATATGCAAGAAAAAAAAACCCGTTATTGTATGTATAAGGAAGTTATATGCAAGAAAAACCTCGAATAAGAGAATTCAAGTCATGTCAAAGATATGAATGCATTTGAAATCATCAATACTTTGACCATTAATATGAGACTGCTTAATATGAATGTATTTGCACTCACAAAATAAATAATATTCCACAACAATATTTTGATCAATATCTTATAAAAGAAATCGGCAGTCAAGGTTAACTTCACAGAATAGTAGTGACTTTGAGTTGATGTGAAAGCGCCTTGACGTGCTAGGCAAGTATATTGTATAAGGCATCAAATGGAAACTAAGTTAAATATTTACCATTGATGAAACCATGGTGACGCAGAAGATTAGTAGTGATGGATCCAGGATGAAGTGAGTTTACAGTGATCTCAACCCCTTCTTCCTGTAAAAATAGAAGGGGAAAAACTAAAGACACAGAATTGATAAAGGCATACATGGTCCAAGTGATGTACAAAACTATTTGATACAAAACTCCATTTAGGTTACTTCTCTTTTATTAAGTATGGGCACTAGTACCTTCAGTCGCCTCGCAAGCTCATTCGCATGCAAAATGTTGCCAAGCTTTGACTGCCCATAAGCCTGTAGGCTATTGTACCTGCAGTATTTGGAGCATAGAGTTCTAGTTAAAAGTACAATAACATCCCTTAGTAAAAGGCTCTCGCGCATCGAGCAGTATGATATTTTCAGCAAGCAGCCTTAGTATATTGGACATTCTGTTTATTCTGTCAATAGTAAACATCAAATCACACAGCAGCAACGATCTCAACTAAAAGATACTCACACTGACTCATTGTTTATTCTGTCAAAGCGAATTCCTTCTCTATAGGCAAATCGATGAGCCTCTGAAGAAACATTGATAATCCTTCCTTCTTTATTACATTTACGGGAAGTCTTCTTCATAGCATCCAATAACAGATTCGTCAAATGGAAATGACCTAGTGAATAAAATGATTACAACAAGTATTTCAGTTCAGCATCATGTGGAGATATTTTCTTCAAAATCCAGAAATTTCTGAAAGGGATAATATATTAAGAGACAGTAAGGGGGAGAGATGGAAGGATAAATAATGAATGAGTTAGAGATTAACCTAAATGATTAGTTGCAAATTGAAGTTCTATGTTGTCTTTAGACAACTTGAATGGGGTGGCCATAATCCCTGCATTGTTACTTTAAAATATTTGACACCATTACTGGTTGCATATGAAATTGTGTAAATCTCCAATGAAATTGATTAAATTGAAGCAACTGGAATTACACTTTGCCTATGCAATTCAAGAATATAAAAATTCAAATATGATAAGCATTCATGGAGTTTAGTTTCCTCACATGAGTATATTGAGGGGTAACTCCAAGGACATGAATTCGGATGCAAACTTTTCTACTGATGCTAATGAACTGAGATCCAACTCCATAACATCAATTTTAGCAGCAGGAATTTCATTCAGTATTTTCTCTTTGAGATCTTTCCCGGCATCCACATTTCTAACAGCCATAAAAACATGGACTCCACGGAGCGCAAGAGTCTTTGTTGTCTCTACTCCAATACCGCTTGTTGCACCTGAATTTAAGTTATAAAAAGCATATAAACGTGCAAACTGGCATCAAACTATGGTTGTAATTGAGACAGAACATTGGATTAAATTGCAATAGTTAAACATATTGCAATAAATTCCATGGCCACCAAAGTCACGCATTCAGGTGTTCTAAGTAATCAGTAATCCAGCTTCATTTATAGTCCATACTACTAAGGTTCCGATATAACACACTAAAAGATCACATTGGTGAGCGAACATGAAAGCCAACCAGCCGTTAAGGGCTAAGCGTATATTTGTAGTAGTTTTCCCTTTATTGTCATAACCTCCCTTTACCATCGTTAGCCTAATAGACCACCTTAATCTTATATATTTATGAGCATTTCAAGTCTATACTACTGTTTATTTCTCATAGCGGTGTTCAATATTTAAAAACTAAAAGAAAGTACTTCTATGTAATAGTGTTGACAATTGCAAGAGCATCTTGAATATCTATAAGCCTAGCATTAAACATGGACCTTATAAAAACATAAAACACATTTACAATCATATATTTTTTTACTATTAGTTTAAATTTTAATAGAAAATGATTGAAAAAATTACTTTTGTAAATACTTCAGATAGTATTAATTTTATTTTCCACAAGGACACCATTACTGTAAAAAAATATATAAAAGATATGTGTAATGACTGCACATAAAGTTTAAGGGAGATTGTGTTCAATGTGATTGTTATCTCAGTAGTACAATGTCTCAACCTTCATTAGGTTTAGTCTCACCTTATGGGAAACTCTTTTGTCATGCACCAAATGCTACTCATTTGAAAACATTTGGCAGCTTATCTTATGTATCTGTTCTAAAACCCAACAT
Organism: Amaranthus cruentus; assembly: GCA_019425755.1. NCBI lineage: Eukaryota > Viridiplantae > Streptophyta > Magnoliopsida > Caryophyllales > Amaranthaceae > Amaranthus > Amaranthus cruentus. The sequence continues at coordinate 11,058,584 of CM033464.1, forward strand.
AAAAAAAGTTCCAACCTAGAGTAGATCCAGGGGCGGATGCAGCGTGATATTGTCACTTCTAAATCCGAAATAAAATCATGTAATATTATAGAGATTCACCCAGATCACTTGGTACGCGCCTTGTTTGATATCACTTAAATCCGAAATGAAATCATCTAATATTATAGAGATTCACCCAAATCACTTGATAAGAGCCTCGTCTTCCATATTAATTACGGACATCACTTGTTTTCAATTTAATACTTTGACATCACTTAATTTATTTTCTGAATCCACCACTAAGTAGATTCTTACATATTTTTAGGATAACCTAATGGACAAAAAGTTGTGAAGTTTATATTCTCACCTCAAAGAGTTCTTCTTTATAGAGATAATGTCTTAATGAGAAATACTTTTCTTATCACTTCTAGGCAACCAATCAAACTTCTCTTACACCCTTCTATCTATCTACTGCCAGTTACTATTCACATAGAACCACTATTCGTACTCATAATCCTTTCCTATAAACGCCAACTTATAACCTTGCTTCATTACCTACTTCATAAGTGTCTCACTTGCCACATTCTCTTATCTCCTCTAATTTTTCAATCAATATCTCTATTACATCTCGATATCTCATCCTCCCTATGATGGTTCATCAGTAGTTGACCTATCTACTAATATTTCATTAGAACAAGCACCTCAAAGATCCACTAGACCTCACAAATCTCTGCCTCATCTTATAGATTATGTATGTAATGCATCAGTTTTGACAATTTTTCTTCTTCTCATCTCATAAATCCTTCGTTGCATTTTTTCTACTCATAAAGAACATGTGCAACGACAAAATGTCAGCCAAGCCATTTGATAGTTAGTTAGACATTTGTTCTAATCAGATTTAGTTTGTTAATGCTTTCCTTATTGAACAATAACATCAAGATTCATGATCAATTCGACATTGAAGTTGATGTTCAAGGACAATGGTAACGTTAAAGCTTCCCAAATTCATTAATTTAGCAAACCAATCAAGGCATCTAAAGTTTAGGATCACAGTACTTTATCATGCCCAAAATGTTAATTAATTAGAACTTCTTAGGATAACTCACAGCAAATCATAATCTTTAGGGTTCAGCTCTGGTAAATTAAAAAAACACAACTCCACCCGAAAACAAAAGAAAAGAGAGAGGAGAGTACCAGTAACAACAGCTGTGATGCCATTTGCTTCAATTCCTTCAGTAACTCGTTTAGCAGTAGAAGCAGCTGAAAATCCAGACGCTCCATTTCTGGTAAAAGGCCATATTTTCATCATTTTTTATTTCTACGAATTTCTGTATATTTCCAGATGCCTGAAATTTCATACAATTCCAAGTGGCTTTTGCACCATTTTGTTTTATTTCTATTTTAGCCCTAGCCGATTATGTGAGAGACGATCTAGATGTCTCTTTAGGATGTTCAACACAATTGTTTTATTTATAAAAAAATATATACTCTTATAGATTGATATCAAAATAACAAGCTTTTCTTCACGTAACTTAAAATAACCACCCTTCATTTATTCATTTATTTCCTATTTCCACCGGTTATAATCACCGACAAAACTGATTAATTAAAAAAAATAAATCAAAACAACGAAAAACAATCGGTTATAATCACCGACAAAACTACTTCATTAAAAAAAATCAAAACAATGAAAAACTAGAAAGGAAATCAAACACGATTAAGATGGAAGAGTTGATGATCGAAATTGATAATTTCACAACTCAAAATCGCTCCATGAAGACTGTTTTAGTGTTGCATATTCCTCACATCATTTAGAGAATGTTAGTACACTAACGGCCCGTTTGGTAAGTGGTAATAAACGGTGGTAATGGGAATGAAATATTAGTGTAATTTTGGTTGAAAAATTTCTTGGTTACCTTAATGCCTATTGTTTGTCCAATTTCAATCATGTCATTTTCTTCATAAAATTCATTCCAATGCATTATCATTGGGAGATGCTGTATTAGGTGGTAATGAAAATTTGTAAATGAGAAAAACTTTTTTCTAATCAAAGTTTCATTACAATGGGAATCATATGAAAATTTTGATGAAATTTTACACTATAAATCATTCCTATTACCGTCATTTAGTACCACTAACCAAACGGGACGTAATAACTATTAGAAATGGGATTATACTCTCTTTATTTACATATCATTTTGGGTATGTAATGACAACAAGTACAAGGTATATAAGTCGTTCAGAAAATACTATTACATTCTAGAAGCAGTACAATAACAAACTAAGGACAAATGTCATGTTAAGAATGAATATTATGAAGAAAATGAGATGATTGAAGTTGGACAAGCATAACCATCAAGGTAGCCAAGAGATTTTTCAACCAAAATTACACTAATTTTTCATTTCTATTACCACTATTTATTACTATCTATCAAATGGACCGTAAATATAAAAAACACCTATTATAAGTACTAAAAATGTCTTCAAAACATTGTAAATGCCTGTTACTATAACTAGTACATACCCACACTATAACACTTTACATTGCCTACTATAATAATTGAAATGGCCTACTATAACAATTTTAAACACGTACAATATCATTGTTCAACGCCGGTTGCAATTGTTAAAATTGACTATTATTTTTAGCTTCAATGCGTACTTAATTTATTGAAAATGCGTATTTTTAAATTGGCCTATAATATTTGGTAAATTGGCCTATAATATTTTGGTGAAAATGCCTATTTTGTTTTCGAAAAGACCAACCACAACAATTAAAAATACATACCATAATCATTTGCTTGATATGCTTAAAATAAACCCACTTATTATTTATTTTAAATAAATCCATCTTTTAGATATATTTTCTAAAAATAAATCGACTAATTGTTTATCATCTTTAAAGCTTCTTTGTAAATCAATAATTAGGAATAAACAATAACTGATTTTATTTTCAGAGGATCAAGTAAACGCTAATTAACACTAGTTAGTGGAAAATATGTGGGGACTATTAAGATTATTAAAATATTAAAAATGAGGATGAATAATGTTAACATTATTGTCCAAAATCTTTCACAAATCAAAACTAATAAAATATAACTTTATTGTTGTCCAAAATTTGCAATATTAATATATTAGTTTTTTATGGGAACAACAAATAGAACATTCTAAAATGACAAATGAGAACAAGAGCATCAAAAATCAATTTGTGCAAATAAAGTAATATCATATAAACCAATTAATAATTGGTATTTAATGATGGCTATTATATTTTTCAATCATTGATTTGAGGGAATAAGAATGCTAGTAGGTTGAGGCTTTACTCCTATATGTACTTTAACAAGAGGCCGCCACCTCAAGTAATCAAGGCCAGCAAAGTAGTCTCATGATACCCTAGTGTGCACACCCCTCTTGGATTATAACAAATTAAAAAAAGATCAAACTTCGTTTGTATAAAATCTCAAAAAAGAAAATCTATCGGCAACTATACTATACAAGCAGGGAAACCTGTTCAACACCCCTATACTTGGATCTCTACAAGTAGAAGGACTTCGTTTTCCTCATGTTTTACTTTAAGTAATTTAATATTTTTAATAAATAATAGAATAATTTGCGAATTATAGCTTTAAAGTTAGACACTTTTGTGAATTACAACCTGAATATTTATTTTTTGAGAATTACAACCACCAAAGTATCATAGTCTACAACGTTCAAGCTAAATCACATAATTCGACCATTTTGGTGGACGGAATTCAGGTCAAGTGTTCTGAATTTAGCGATTTGGCCTGAACGGTGTAGATTTTGATACTTTGATGAACGAAATTCGCAAATAATAAATATTAAGACTGTAATTGTCCAAAATCTAAACTTTGATGGTGTAATTCGCAAATTATTCTAATTTAATATTACATGACATTCCAATATTTTTATTTCTATAGACAATTATAGTTAAAGCGTTTATTGCCTTAAACTTGTTAAGATATATCTTCGAGCTTGGATTACTAAACTTCACCAATACAAGTTTTCCCAAATACAAATTCTCATAAAAGACGGTCTATAGCATAGACCATTAAAATTGGGCCAGCCCATTTTGCCCATTTTTGTAACTGAAATTTTGAATTAAAAAAAATAAGGTTAATTATGGGAACTTGCTCTTTGAATAATTATTTCAACTATCTTTCATCATTACTACATTTTCTCTCAACTTTCTTCCTTCCTTCAATTTACAGGAGACCTTCAACTATCATCTTCTTCATCCACCTATTTTCCTTCTTCATTTCCGAATTTTAATCTCAACTTTAATCGTGTCCTTCAAGATCATCTCTTGCATTCCTTAGTTAATTTCAAGGTATGGTTTTTAAATCTTCACTATTTTTAATTAGTTTGTTTTATTTTCGTTTTTTTTATTACTGTTTTCAAATCTTCAACTATATTTTTTTTTGTGATATGGGTGAAAGTGAGTTTTTTTTTTGTTTTGTTCATTTGATTTTCATAGAAATGGTTTTTTTTTTTGTGATTTTCGTTATAATTTCAAGATCTACTTTCAAGATCTACTTTCATTTTGAATAGGCAGACTCGTTCATCCCTTTTCTCCTTTATTTTTTGAAGCTTTAAGATCTACATTTTTAGGTATTATTTTCTTTGAATTTAAGACTCAATTTGTACCACTTTTTGTTTTATTTTCAATTTGTACCATTTTTTGTCTTTGAATTTCGGCAGGGACTTTGAAGATCTACAACTAAGACCGTCAAAGCATATGGCGCAAAAGCCTGCTCCATCGCAAGTTGTTTCCAAGAGACCAAAGAAGTATGTCCCAAACAGGAAAGCAAAGTGATTGAAGATTAAAATATTATATTTTTAAATTTGGTGTTGGAAACAATTGTGTGTTTTCAGATCTTGTTACATTATCAACTATATTTTCTGGATATTTTTTTGTTGTGGGGATTTGTTGAAAACTTCTGAAGTAGTATACTCTTACAGATTTGGTATCTTAATCATTCAGATTTGGTATCATAATCATTCAAATTTGGAATCATAGTCATTTTGATTTGGTATCATATTAATCACAGTTATTAGACTATTTACATTAATCACATTATAATTTCAAATATAGTACATTATAGTTCTAAATATAGTATAATATAGTTCCAAATATAACAGATTATAGTTTCAAATTCAATATATTATAGTTTCAAATTCAATTTTAATTACATACTAAAATAATTTAAAATTAGTGTTCAATGATGGACTTGTGCGTGAATTTGATTTATAGAATTGAATGTATTTTGGAGGGAAATCAATTAATATGAAGGTGACACGTGTCCTTCTGAATAATGGTTTTCATATATAGTATAGATAGTTCCAAATATAACTGTCGGTTATATAGATCTTCATCTTCATTGTCTCCGTTTTCATTCGGATTTTTTGGAACATCTTCATCTCCAACCGCCATTGATGAAGCTTGTACATTATAGAAAAAATAATTAAATACAACTGTTTTAAATTTTAATCCTCATCTCCAACCTCCATTATAGAAAAAAAAATTTAATTTAACAAACTTCATCTCCAACCGCCATTGATAAAGCTTGTACATTATAGAAAAAATAATTAAATACAACTGTTTTAATCCTCATCTCTAACCTCCATTATAGAAAAAAAAAATTTAATTGAACAAGCTTCATCTCCAACCGCCATTAATGAAGCTTGTTCAATTACGAAAAAAACATTTGCGATTTTCCACGCATAAGCACCTCCATAGACAATATTAAAAAAAACCTTTGAAGAGTTTCTTCCATTGTTAGACAATGACAGTTAATAATGAAGAACTTTCATTGTTGATTTATTTCTCGAAAAAAAAGCAGAGCACAATTGAAATTCAAAGAAAGGGAGAAGAAGCTCTCTAATCTATCATGATGAGGATCAGTTATTTCAAAAGACAGCCCTTCCATATTCCAACACATTTACAATTTCCCAAACATAAGCAATTACTCCTATTAAAATTTTTTTTTCTTTTTTTAACCTTTCCAAAAATAGAAACTGAATATTCCATATGGGCTGGGCTTGATGGATCCGTCTTTACCCTAAACCGTCTCTCAGGAGACTTCCTGTTACCCAAATATGTTCAATACTAGTATTTGGGATTGCGCCCCACAACTAGCTCAAATAAAACAAGATTAGGAAGAGAATTTGCTAAAGTTTTCATCCCTCACCCTCCCAATCATACTCGCACCTTTGTATAATTGTACTAGTACTAGTATAAAAACTCATGCATTGTACGAAATTTTTAATATGATTAGATATATATATAAACATAATTTGCTCTTAATAAAATCCTTAAAAAGTACAATCGTAATAATCAGATTAACTAAACCCCTTGTTTTTAATGTTAAGTAAAATTTAGTAAATGTATAACACATTATATATTTTTAACCTTATTAATATTATTCGATGCAACAAAAATTTTTAGCTTATTAGTTTTATAAAAATATTAAAAATATTTAGTTTGTAAAGATAGTAAATTTAAGGTGTGTGAACATACATTTAAAAAAATGTATGAAAAAACTCAAATCAATAATTTATCTAATATAGCTCAATCTTAACCAGAATAATTCAATTTATTCAGTTTTCAAAAATGGTAAATTACTCAATCTAGTTAATTTTTGAAAGCTCTAAAAATGACAGGTTAATTAGTTTTATTTTCATCTAACGGGATTACATGAGGCTGACATGTGGAATTTTCCAGTCCTTTTATTAAATTGTATTAAATTATTCTATCTAACGGGATTACATGAGGCTGACATGTGGAATTTTCCAGTCCTTTTATTAAATTGTATGATATGATGATTCATAATAACTGATTGAGTTACAATGAGGTTGTAGCTTATCTAACAAGGATTCGACTCAATGACATATACGGTCCCTTTGGTATGTGGTATTATACGAGGATAATGGGGATAAAAATTAGTACTCCCTCCGTTCTTTTTTGATTGTCCTATTTGAAGATTTCACACAAATTAAGAAATGTGGAATCTTTATAGATAGTGGGTATTATTTTTTTAGAATAGTGGTGTAAATTAATGATTGTATTTGAAGATTTCACACAAATTAAGAAAGGTGAAATCTTTATAGATAGTGGGTATTATTTTATTAGAATAATGGTGTGAATTAATGATTGTATTGGTATTATGAGAGAGAAGTGAGGGTTAAATGAGGGATAAAGAGAGTATATGAAAGATAAAAACTTTCCAAAATAGGAAAGTATTCTAAATAGGACAAACTTTTGAAACTGCCCGTTATAGTAATGTGGACAAACTTAAAAGGACGGAGGGAGTATAATTTTGGTTGAAAAATCTTTTGCTAACTTGATGGTCATACTTGTCCAATTTTAATCATCTCATCATCTTCATAGATTTTATTCCAATGCATTACCATTGCGAGATGTGATATTAAGTGGTAATGAAAATTTGTAAACAAAAAACTTTTTTATGATCAACATTTCATTACCATGGGAATGACATGATATTTTAGATAAAATTTTGCACTATAAACATTCCTTTTACTATCATTTAGTACTACAAACCAAACGACCGTTAATTTGTTGAACATGTTTTTTAAAGTTTAGAACATAATTAGAGGAAATGATTGAAAAAGTCTGATTTAAAAGATTATTTTAATAAAATTAATTATTGAAAAAATTAAAGGGAATTGGGGATTTAATTTTTAAATTTTAGTAGTTAATTATGTAATTTTATAAAAATAAAGACTATTTTCACAAAAAATCAATTTAAAATAAAATAACATAAATAAGTAATACTGACATACACAATCAGTGTTCTGTTCCAAATTACCAAAACATTTTTCGAGGGTCACTAATCGACCGCAATCTAAAGAAAAGAAACCGACCCCAAAATTTGATCAAACGTTCAGACCATAAATGGGGAGTAATAATCAAAATACATTTCAAAAATAATAATACTAGTTTTTCCTAAAAATAAATACGAAATCAAGACAGGACGAAATCTGACGTAGATATAGAGTTATAAATCCAATCCAATGAGCCTAAAATATAGGAATAAAAAATGAAGAGCCAATAATAATGCAGAGTATTCTGTAACGGCAAAAGTAAGCAACCCACAAGTTGGTGATGAATATGCTATTTAGATAAACTGTAGTCTGTAGGTATTACTATCAAATACCAATGAATACACTCTTGACTCATTTCACCACTCATTAGTCGTCAATAGTCAATACTTGTCCCAACTATTCACAAAAGTATTCCAACCTTTCACCCACCATGGCCGCTACAACCACCACCACACTTCCACTCCACACTCACAAACTCCTCCGTCGAGCCACCTTCAACCGCCTTTTCATTGTGGTTTACGCCATTGCGTTTTCATCCTTTTTCTACCACCACATATACACACTCTTCAATTCTTCCTTCTCATACTCCCTCATCCCTTCCTTTCTACTGCTCCTAGCCGATCTCGTCCTCGGATTTTGGTGGTTCTGCACTCAATCTTTCCATATCCGCCCTATTCGCCGGTACGAGTTCATCAATAACCTCGAAAAAATGGTGTTGAAAGAAGGAAAGGAATATCCGGCGGTTGACATCTTTATATGCACGGCGGATCCTTACAAGGAACCACCGATTGGGACGGTGAATACGGCATTGTCGGTAATGGCGTATGATTATCCACCGGAGAAAATCTCTCTTTATCTATCTGATGATGGTGGGGCCCAACCTACCCTTTTTGCATTCTTTGAAGCTGCCAAGTTTGCTCGCCATTGGTTGCCTTTCTGCAGAGAAAACAATGTTGTGGAAACCAGTCCTGAAGCTTATTTTGCGTCCAATTTCTATAATACCCATTCACCTGACGCTCACAAATTGAAGGTATCTATATTTTTTTTCCCTAACTAATTTAGGTAATACCATCTAAAAGCAAAAAATTAATTGGATTATTTCTCATGCTGGGTAGTTTGTTTTGTCTATACGACTCTACTCTGAGTTCAATTTATTGCAATCATTCTATTAAATCAATTGTTAAAATCATTTTGATAAAATCAATTGTAAATGATCAAGTAGGTACTACTATCAATTAAGAAGATAGGATATGGAGTAATCGTAGACTGTAATGTTATTACTTTATTCAGCAAATTGCGTCCATTGCTGATAAAAGCAGGTAAAAAAAAGGGGTCAATAACTATACTTCTATAATTCTAGTAACCACTATACTTGCTATATTTTAATTTTTACCCACACAATATGACATTTTGACTATTTATATATTGAATTATACAAATTTAAAATTATAACAATATTATATCATGAAAGTTTATGATTAGACAATTTAAACAAAATTTCAACTATGTTTTTTCTTACACATTACCTATAATATATAAAATAAATTTGAATGATATTTAATGTCAAAAAATTGTTATGTAACGAGTATTTCATAACGAAAGAAGTATAATCTCTTACGAATGTGAATAATTTTATAATATGCTTACAATTTGCTATGACAGACTATTTAGTATTATTGAGCTCTGTACCACTGTACGTGTAACGTAGCTAGCTGTACTATAAATACAAAATAAAAAAATTACTTTTTTACTATAAAATTGTTAAAATTTGAGATTTTAATTTATAATATAAATAAAATTAGTTTCTGAAAAAAGAAAATTAGTTTCTGAAAAACATGATTTGAACTAGAGGCTAGAGGTTAAAGACGAACCATATTTTGGGTGAGTTTAAGTTTTGAAAAAAAGAAACAAAAATAAGCACTCATATATATGCATCTGTTTTCATATTCAACCCTTTTATTGTAACTCCTAAGGTACAGTATAAACTTTATCTCGAGAATCAAGAGACTATAAATTATAGCAACGTAATTTTATAGTGCGTTGATATTTTTAAGGGTAATATTATAATATTTTTTTAATTATTTATTTTTTTGATATAAATTTTGAGCTATTTATTTTTGATACTAATTAAAAAAATTACAATAAAATATTTAAAGATTAAATAAATTTTAAAAATATTGTATTTTGATACAAATAAAAAAATATTTTTCAATAACTACCAATTATCTTGAATTTAATATAAAAATTTTAGGAATATTTATTATATAAAATTTATTACAGTGTATGCCTTTAAAAAGTCAATCAATATAGAATTATCTATTAGCCTATTACATGTACATAAAAAAGTTGGCTAATTGTTATCCACAATATTTTCATTATTTTTGAGATTTATTTTCCTGGAATAAAGAAAGGAACATAATACTACCTCCGTTCCATTTGAAGTTTCATATTACTTGCAACATTACTATTTTTGGCAAAATAATCTACTTATTTTATCCTCACTTTATTCCTACCCCACTATCACCATCAATTATACATCATCCCATTAATTATTTAATATACTCACAAGTTACAACTACTATCTACTTATAATAATATTTTTTTATTTCTACCCCACATATCACCATCAATCATACATCATCCCTACTTTTACCATACTGATTTGACGACCCTTAAAAAATGTGCTAAATTTAATGGTGCAACTAAAATGAAACGGAGGAATTACAATCTCCATTGGTAGAGAGCATAAAGTATAGGTGCAACCGTGCAAGTGTAATGCATCTTCCACTTTTTCCTTTTGCTTTTATGTTGCTTTACTTTATTTCGTCATAGAGGTCATAATTGGATTAATACTAATCTCACTTAAACTTAATCCTTACTATTCTAGCGATCCAATACATATGCGATTTTATATGTGCCACTTACATTGACCTCTTAATTTAATTGGCATACCTTTTATTTTCTTTCTAATACTATTTCTGTTCTACTATTTGAAAATTTTGAGTTTCTTATTATTTAAGATTGACCGAATGTATGAAAATTTGAATGGTAATCATGTTGATAGATATATTCATATAATAAATTTAAATTAAAAACTACACTTCTATAAATAAAAATCTTTATTTTTTGTCTCATCCAAATTGTAACAAAATGTTTAAAGTTGAAATCTTACAAAGTTATTGGGATAAAAGATATCACATGTATTAATAGATTCATAAGTGCCGGGTCTAGATGATGAGGTTATTTCTATATTATGATTTTATCTTCATCAATTCATGTCACGCCTTAACCCAAATATTGAAGTCCTTCTTTCGAATCAATTTAGTTGTCACATTTTTTTTATTTGGCAAATTCATATCAATTGTTACATTTTCTTTTTTTTCAATCTTTTATTTACCTAAATATCCCATGTTCACACAAGTAAAGAACAACATACCCCCACTTTTGCTACTTATAATATTCCAATTATCACCTTTACAATTAATTTAATCAATTAAAATACCTTAACTACCACCTTTTTAATAGACCTTACACCACCCTGAGTAACCGTGCCAAAGCAAATGGGACAATTAAATTAGTTCTAATAGAGTATTTCATAATAAAAGTAGTAAAGACAGAGGGCGATCAAATTCACATGGAATGCCAATGAAAGGTTAGAACCGCATCAGAAATAGCAACCTATCATAATCCAAATATGGAGGTGGGGTCTGATTGGTGCATTTTATTATTATCTGTATAATTATAATATAAAGCCAAAAGAGAAAATAGTCAAGGTTTGTCCGTTTCGATAATTTACGTTAGGTGTGCCACCCCCATCAACACAATACAAATATTTAATTTATTTTATCTGTTCTATTAAAATAATATTATTTAATTCTAAAAGCTTTTACAAAATTGAGTCCAACAATGCAATTTCAATAGGATATACAACGGCGAAGATAAATAGGGTGTCGGAGAGGCCCAATCTCTCTTGCCGAAAATGCAATACTCTGTATTTTTGGCTTTAGCTTCCTTACTAATATGGTACTTTCTTCGTTCTTTTCTATTCTTCTCGTTAATTTTTTCACAGTATTGAATATAAATTTTGTGCCTTAATATCTCTAGGTACGTAACAGAGAAAATTATAAAAAATATATAATAAAGCAGTATACATTAAGACGAATCTAACGAGATCTCACATAGATATATTTTAGGAAAAATTATCCTGAATAATCCGACCTATTGCCAATTTGTTGTGAATAATCACTACTATTAATTATTTTTAAATGATCCAACCTTTGAATTTTTTTTGCTCACATCACTCATTTTCGCATTTTAACTGATTACTATAGCTATCTACCACCAAAGTTGAGTTGCGGTAGACCAACAAAGAAGCATAAGTTGGAAGAAGAAATGAGCATATAAGTACCTACAATAGTCGGTTAAAATGTGGCAAAGAGTACTGTCAGTAAAAAAATATACAAAGGTTGGATTATTTAGAAATAATCAATAGTTGGGATTATTCACAGCAGATGGAAAACAGGTTGGATTATTCAGGATAATTTTTCCTATATTTTATTGTCAATATATGTCTTAAAAATCTTAATTAAATTTTTCTCTCTAAAATAGAATTTTCTAAACGGGAAAAGCATTAGAAAATGAAGGTAGTATATAGTTTAAAGAGTGCAAAAATATAACAAAAATCACTATAGCTAAATGGTTGGAGTAACACATTTGTAATTTAAGGTTAAGGAATCAAATCCGAATTAAAATTATTATTTTTTTATAGACTAATAAATTTATATTATAATGTCATTGCTTTTTATTTTCATAATTTCACGTTTATCCTTTTTAGTGTGTGTTTATACTTTTGCTATTTTAATTTTATTAGTGTTTTTTCGTATACATAATAGACAAATTTTGACCTTAACCTAACCTATTTGATAAACAAAACAAGTTGGGTTGAATCTTTTAATTAATTGAGTCAAAAATCTCAAGCCAAATCCAGTTATTTTGGAATCGTCTAATGGTGACATGATCTTGTACAAAATGTGCTAATTTGGGTTAGGTTCATGTCGAGTTATTAGGTCGAATCATTTGTTACTGGTCTTTAGTGAACCCCATTTTTGTCAAGTCTATTTTACTATTTTACATGAAAAAATAAAAGAAAAGAGAAATCGTCAAAATAAAAAATGTATATTAGTTCGAATGTTAAAAATAAATTCAACTATCGATCATATTGAAATAAATCCAACTATTCAGTATAATTGTATTTTAATTATTTAATCACAAAGAAGCTCTTAAGATATTTGTAAACAGTAAGTTTAATTATTTTTAGCAAATAAATTTAATAGGTGAGTTTATTCTAAAATAAATAATAAATGAGTTATTTTCGATTGATTAAATAAAGTTTGATTTATTATGGAAAATTTCCTAAAAGAAATAAATACTTTGGTCTCATTGCTTATTATTTGTCAATAATTAAAATATTTTGTATTACACAATTTTTTAAAAAAAGAGATTGACAATATAAACATAATGTGCAATATTTTATTTTTGAACTTGCAGACTTTATACGAGAGTATGAAATTCAGAGTTGAAAATGTAGTCGAAAGAGGAATAGTTGCCGAGGAATATATTGATAGTGAAGAAATGCGGTGCGCGTTTGCAAAATGGACCAAAGAGTTTATCCGACACGATCATCCTACAATTATTCAGGTTTTTACTTATTACTAGGATTATACCCGTACTACGTACGATTTACAATCAACATTTTTATATTAATACTTACTATTAAGCAATATTTATTAATTGATCATTTTTTTTGAATTGAAAAAAAAAATCAATTAATATATATTGCTTAATAGTAAGTATTAATATAAAAATAAAAGAAAAACTTCTATAAATTTTATTGAGAGTCAATGTAGAGTTTTTTTTATTAATTAGGGGTAGGCCAGAGAATCTCTACAGACAAAGTGAAGAGGAAATTAATCTTTCTTATTGGTGGTGCGAATCAAATCACTATTAATTGATCATTATAATGCATATATATATATATATATATATATATATATATATATATATATATGAAGTGACAAATAACCTAAAAAAAATAAAGTGACATATGATTGTATGAAGTTAACTTGGAACAAAATCGTATATGAAGTGACAAAAGGCACAAATATTTATAGAATAAACACTTAGAACAAATGCTATTATAAAGTGACACATGACATACATGTTTATGAATTAATATATTGTATGATTACATCACAATTAACCGTAATTTTCTTAATTAATTTGTCTAATATAGAACATTTACGATTCATAAGGTGAGTAATATCGTCTGGAAGTACAGATTTGCTAGAGCTTTCCTTGGACAATGGATTATAAATTATAAATTATAATTTATAAATTATAAATTGAAAATGGAATAATAATTTCAAATTGTAATTTTTGAGTTTCAGATTTTGTTAGCTTCGGTGAAGGACAGAGACGTTAGTGGTAAAATGATGCCAAACTTAATATATGTCTCTAGAGAGAAAAGTAGGATCCATCACCACCACTTCAAGGCAGGAGCCCTCAATACTCTCGTAAGTTTTTATTTTGTGACAAATTTCATTACAAATATTTTTTAGAGGGTGTTTGATTTAGGTTAAAAAATTATTTTCTTCACTTTGCAAATATTTTATGACAATTTATTTACTTTCACTTTCACTTTCACTTTCATTTCTCCTCTTAGCCATAAACTACGCAAAATTAAAATTTTGCTAAACCAAACATCCCTTAAAAATTTAAATTAATTTTATTAGTTTTTGACTTTTTGTAAGTGTTGTAACGAAGTTGTTTTGTTGTTGAAGGTTCGTGTATCAGCAATTATGACAAATGCACCAATAGTCTTAACTTTAGACTGTGACTCGTTGTCTAATGATCCAAACACTATTAAGAGAGTTTTGTGTTACTTTATGGATGAAAAAACTCAACCCACATTAGCATATGTACAGTTTCCTCAAATATTTAATGGGCTCAACAAAGGGGACATTTATTTTAGTGAACATAAACGTCTTTACCAAATCTATCCCTTGGGAATGGATGGGCTTTCTGGCCCAAATTATCTTGGAACTGGATGCTTTTTCCAGCGACGTGCCTTCTTTGGGAGTCCAACATCTTTGATTCAGCCTGAAATCCCTGAACTTAGTCCTATTTACTTGGTCAATAAGTCCTTTGCTTCACCTGAGATGCTCCAATTGGCTCATTCTGTGAGTACTTCCTACTTCGAAAAGACATCCCAATGGGGATTAAAGGTGAGTTTTCATTAAACTTATTTACTTGTTTATATACTTTATATTAAAATTCTTTTTCTTTGAATAAATATGTATACTCCTCCCGTCCCATTTTTTACCCCCAAACACAATTGATAGGAAATTAAAAAAGTGGATAAAGTTGTATTTTATGGGAAAGTGAGAGAAATGAGTAGTGAAATTACACGTGTTGTTAAAATGAAGAAATAGTGTGGGTTACAACTAGAGGTGTTTAATGGGGTGGGTCGACCCAATGGGTCAACGGTCGGGTCATATTTTAACGGGTCATTAGAGGGTCGGGTCAATAATGGGGCGGGTCATTAACGGGCCTAGGTGTAAAGGGTCGGGCCGGGTCGGGCCGGATAATAATAAGTTTTAATTGCGGAAAAAAATTACCACTTTTTTTTTATATTTTTAAATGATATTATTATATACATAAGTGGGTCGATCCATCGGGCCATAAAGTATAATAAAAAAAATTATTTTATGAACTTTTCAAAAAACGGTCAAATTGGGTCGGATTTAAATGGGCTTGACCCGCCCCGACCCGTTTAACATTTGACATGACCCGCCCCGCCCCGCCCCGACCCGGCCCGTTGAACACCTCTAGTTACGACCAAAAATATAAATGAAATAAATTTGATGAGATGAATTAACAAAAAGTAAATTTAGTGAGACAGAGGGGGTATAATGTATATACTGTTGAAGTGCCCATGTGTTACCCACATGCATCGGAGAAAGAGAAGATTATGCATCACTTTATATATTCAAGGAGTAACTCCTACTATTACCAATTGGTTTTAGTAGTGAATCTTCTTTGGGTTTATGAATGGACTACTTCTCCTCCTTATTTGGATTGCCCATGCCCATTTTCTAAATTCTATCACTATATATTAAAATCGTTTATCTCAATAATAACGCCAAAAATCTATGTATGAAAAGACACATTCAGTAAAAATCAACAAATTTATATTCTATTGATATTATTAAAGCAACATATTCTTCACGATAGTTAAAAAAATATTCGTGGGGTCAATGTGTCTGAATTATTGTTTGTTACTAATGATGAATCATTGTTTGACTATACAGTTGGGACTTCGGTATGGGTCAATGTCTGAGGACTTTCATACGGGCTATAGGATGCAATGTGAGGGATGGAGGTCCATGTTTTGTTACCCAGAGAGACCAGCTTTCTTCTGTGATTCACCAGTGACCCTAAATGATCTGTTAAGCCAATGCAAAAGGTGGAGCTTTGGTCTACTTGGGGTCTTACTCTCAAGATACAGTACCTTATTCTTTGGAATTAAAGAAATGGGCCTGATCATGAGCAACACTTACTCCCACCATGCTCTATGGCCCATCCTCTGCATTCCACTCACCATTTATTCCTTTATCCCTCAACTTGCTCTACTCCAAGGAATTTCCACCTTCCCAAAGGTATTTTTATTACACATTCCAATAAATATTTTTGTTTATATATATATAATGATTTTCAGGAAATAGAATTAGATGCCCAAGTCAGTTTGTTGAATATGCCATATAATTCCTACTAATATTCCTAATATAGACAATAGATTTTTTTGTATCACAAATGTAGTGTGTTGGATGCTTTTTTAAAGGGTAACAAATTAGAAATATGAATACAACCTGCATATTGCCCATAAAAGAACAGATTAGGATAATATATGTGGACAATCTTTGAATTGACATTCATAGCTGTAAATTGGTATCCTTACTATACTTAAAGCGTTTTTCAACCTGATCTTTCATTGATTTTGGTTTATGTAGCCGACCCTATATTCTTGGGATTAAGGGTTTGGCAAGAAAGGCCTAATCAATAAGATTAAGTAGACCAGTCACCCTTCAACACCACAATAAGCTAAATCAATGAAATTTTCATATGAACGCTAATCAGTGATGAATTCAATGTCACAGATTTCAGACCCATGGTGTATTATACACTTATTCCTCTTCATTGGAGCATACGCAAAAGATTTCTTAGACTTTGTACTAGAAAAAGGAACATTTGAAAGGTGGTGGAATTCTCAAAGAATGTGGATGATATGTGGACTCTCCAGCTTTCTCTTTGGGTGCATAGAATACATCCTTACTTCCCTGGGTATCGCAGTACGAGGATTTAACGTAACCAGCAAACTACAAGACGATGACGTGAAAAAGAGGTACGATCAAGGTATTTTTGAGTTTGGAGTAGCTTCACCTATGTTTGTTCCGATGACAATAGCTGCCATAATCAACTTGGTTTCCTTTGTTATGGGATTAATTGGGGTGATTAGAAGAGGCATGGGAAATATGGAAGGACTAATTCTGCAGATTTTGTTGTGTGGTTTTGGAGTGATTAATTGTTGGCCAATTTATGAAGCAATAGTAATTAGGAGCGACAATGGCAAAATGCCCATCAAGATCACGTTGATTGCTACATTTATAGCTTCATTTACATGCTTGCTACTTTGTGGGGAGTACTTTTCTTAAGAGGTTCTGCAATGGTCGAGCTAATTGGTTTGTACTAAAGATTGTTTCGATCTTCAATGGAGACTCCGACCAATGCCAATGCCGTCTCATGAAACATTACATGACTCTGACAAGTTATTTTGTCTTTGATAACATAATTTCGGTTGTTATGTTCACTTTTGGAATCATAATATTCAGCCTTCATTGAGACTATAATACAACAATTTGTTGTGTTGTATTATACTTGCATCAAAATATAAATGATGGGAGTTAACAAAATTACAGAGGAGTTGATTGTATTAATGTGTGTTGTAAGCTGTGAGCGTGCATTTTTCTAGACGCGTTAGTTGTGTGCCACTTGTAGGAATAAATGCGTATAGCGGAATTGTAAGAAACTATTTCTTAATATCTAAACATAATCGCATTCATATTATAATATGAATTATCAAATACAGAAGAATATCATACCCATGATGCGTAAATTCCACGTTATATAATCGAATATGAAATATACCAAAAAGAGATAATAGAACGTCAAATGTCGTTTCTCTAATGTTGGTCCACAAGCATCGAGTGGATCACCACGCATACTAGTGCGGAATAAGAAAAACTCATTTGTCATAACTTTTTAGGTGAAGAATATGAGTATGTAGAGAATACTAGAAATGATAATGCTTATTGAAAAGATGAACAAAGTGCATCTATTTATACACAATGTATCACCTCTTCATATACTCATAACATGTAACATTTACATGTATTGATGATGATGAAATAAGTGTGTTTTAATTCCTAATTAAAGCACACAGTTAAACTACTAGTAACTCTTCACATTTCAATTAACACTTATGATGATTAAGTACATGTTTTAATTCACAATTAAACATATATTCAATCTATGTGTAACTCATCATACTTTAAGTATCCAATGAGCATCTTATGTTCTTGGTGTAAATAATATCTGATCAATTACTTATATGTGTGACCTCATAGGAGCCGATTAAAATAGTAGTAAACTAATCATATTAGATACAAATCATAGTTGGTTTCTAGCAAAACACTATGACCACCTAAATAAACGAATGTATTTTATCTCCATAATTTGTCCCATTTATATATAGTAATTACACTTGATCAAAGGACACTAATTTCCTTCAATCTCCCACTTGTCCTTGAACAAGTTTGTAACCTTAAATTACTTAAGTCACTTAATGTCAAATTTGATAGCATACTGACGACACACATCATATATACTAATGTTCAAATTGATTTCTTGAAATCTGAGTTTGAACTGTCAAAACAAATCATTAACTCTTTAATCTATTTCAGCACGGCCATGCATTTTCAGTTTTTACTCCTCAAGAGGCCAAAGACACCGGTCCTAATTAATAGGAGGACTTATCCAGTCTTGCACAACAAAAACTCCCACTTAACTTTTAGCAAACTTGAGTATTCCCTTTATAGCCTCCTTTTACGGCACGACGTTTGAGAATGTCAAGAGAATACTAATCATTATATGAGAATAGTGTCATACTCATGTCAAAGGAATCCACTACATATAACAATGAAATTCTCCAAACTTTTTTTGAAGAACATCAAGTAGATCAATCCAATATGTATCTCTATACGTATCTATGTAAATGAGTAGATATCTTTATGTCTCTATAGCCCATGAAACTGCGCTATCAATCAACTTACAGCTAGTCCACAAAGAAGTTATTTATGTCCAACTTAATGATTCGGACTAGGGCCAAAAAATATTTTAAATAACTTCGGTTCACTTATAGAATTTCATTTATAAAATCACGTATTTAACAAACCTATCGAATGTTATAAAAGACAGTGGACATTTTATTTAATACCAAACCAAGATTAAATATGAGCAATAATTTTATTGATAAACATAAACCAACATATCAAAGTGCTTTAATTTTGTGACTAATTTTAATAAAATAGTACACAACTAAAACAACTCTCTTATATGTTATAGCTTCAAAACTCTTGTATAACTCTTTATACTTGAGTTAGGACTATGATTTAGTTGATGGATATAATCCAATAGAATTTTGCATACTCTCAAGTTCTCTTAACTTCAATTGTAGAACTAGCTATAATGCCATGTTTGAAACTCTTTCAAAACTAACATCTCTTTCAGAGTAAAAGCAATAACCCGATAATGATCAAAACCGCCTTTTTCTTTTAGAAGCTAGCATATGTGTAACTTTTACACTCTTATTCAAACATATCTATCAAACTAAGAACTTATCTTTTAGTCCTATTAAGGTACTACAAGTTGTTCTCAATCATTGCCCTATGGTCATTATAAGGATACGACTAGTTTCTTCTCATCATAATCAAAGCATAAGAAAATTTTAGTCAAGTACGTACCGTTCATGATGGATTCAAAGGCCAAAGCACATGAAATCCTAAACATCCTCTTAGGCTCAACATATATCATTCAAAGACAAAAGCCATGAGACATGGGTTGGAAACACTTCTTAAAGTTATCCATTTTAACTTATCAAAGATATTATCAACATAAGCTCTTCAACATAATTCAATCATCCATCTAAATCTATCTCTATAAATTCGGATGCTCAAAATGTACGAAGCCTCTCTAACATAATTTATAAAAGAACAACTAT
This sequence comes from Amaranthus cruentus, assembly GCA_019425755.1. Classification (NCBI taxonomy): domain Eukaryota; kingdom Viridiplantae; phylum Streptophyta; class Magnoliopsida; order Caryophyllales; family Amaranthaceae; genus Amaranthus; species Amaranthus cruentus. Next base: position 11,078,820 of record CM033464.1, read on the forward strand.
TATGTCAAGCCTTTTAACATACTCGATTTCGATGCATTGTTCCTTATCATCAATGTGTCGCCAAATACAATACTAAGAAAAAAAAAAACAAAACTCACATTATCATTCTTGCATACACAAGACTCTTTCAAATTTTTAGAAGAAACAAAACTATTTGTTACCTCTTAAAAACGAATATCCCTACTCCTGGATGTTTGCTTCAGTTCACTGATGAACTTCCAAAGCATCTTCCTAGAGCGTTTTAAAATGTACGAAACCATTAGTTTGTGTCATAATATACACATCCTCTTCTAAATCGTCATTTAGAATGTTGGTATTGGCATTCATTTGTCTAATCTCGTATTCATAAATACAAGGTTATTTCTAGGATAATCCTAATGGACTTAAGCATTGTTGTTTACAAAAATCCTTGTAACTACAAATAATATGAAGTTCGCTTGAACCTTTTGCCACCAATTGTGCTTAGTAGACAACACATTTGTCATTCATGTAGTATTTATCTTATAAATACACTTGCACTTGATACATCTAGCACCTTCGTATAAGCCTTCATCTTATAAACAAACTTAAACTCAATGGGTGTAGAACCTTCAGACAAGTCAACCAAGTTCAAAACTTATAGGACATACATGGATTCCATTTCGGATTTGATGGCTCCAAGCAATATGTTGAAGTAGGATTTGCCATCGCTGTTATGTACATTGTAGGCTCCTCTCCTTTGGAGGTTTTTTTTCTTCCTATTAGTCCTACAAACTGGGACAATCACATCAATGTATACAACTAGAGGTAGTACAATACATAAGCTCCCACTAGAGAAGCAATCTCCACTAAAGAAGTAATTTGTGATTGATCATCTTAAACTCCCTTAAGATAAAGCTCTTCTCCCACTTGGCTTTTGAGAAATATAATTTCTTTCTAAATTCACAAACCAAAACATTTTTGCTTGCAGAGTTGTAGAAGTGATATCCCTTGGTCTCTTTAGTAACCCATAAAGAAGACTTTATCATATTTAGGCTGGAGCATACCCGACTGTAAACATTTTACATATGCTTGACAACCATAAATCTTTATAGAATTTAGGAACTCTTCCAATCCATAACTAATATGGGATTGTATCAACAACTTTGGATGAAGTGTGATTTTAAAACATGAACAACAATAAAATTACATTAACCCAAAATTAAACGGAAAACTTGATTAAAGCTCATCATCAAATGAACCATAACTAATAAGGTTCAATTTCTCTCTGTTGAACACATCATTCATACGAGATGTTCTAGACGAAGTTCGTTATGAAACATTTTCACAACTCTTCGATGATTAAGAACTTCTTGACTTAAATATTAATCACGTTGATCTCGTGCCTAAATTATCTTGTCAAGATGATTCCAAACTTCATTATGAAAACCTTTGAACATTTCTAAAGAGTTCATCTTATTAAATTGATACATCAATATGTACTTACATCAATAATATTTGTTATGAAGTACTCATACGTTCCCTGGCCGAGATATATATAGGGCATATACATCTGAATGTACTAGTCCTTATAAATCATTAATTCGTTCACCATGTCAATAAATGATGATTTAGTCATTATTCTAAGCAGCAAGATTCACATATCCCATATGATCTATAATCAAATGAGTGCAACAATCCATCTCAATGGAGTTGTAGCGTGTTTCCAATTTGCTTTTTCAAACGACAATGCCAAAGATATGTATGATTAGAATCTATTGATTTTAGTCTTTTAGAATTGTTAATATGATAATTCAGTTTATCTAAATCATATTATGTAAGATCATTCATGTAATGACTAATATCATAAAAATGAATCATTCCTAATTACGAAGTTGAAATCTTTAGAATATGAAATCAAATTTCAACTCATAGTTAAAACTCAAAAACTTTAATTAAGATCGAACATGAACCCTAAAGATAAAGATAAACAATAAGGTCATATGGCTAATGTAGCTACTATAGCTGCATTTCTCATACATAGGTCAAACTTTGCATTCTAATTGTTGCAGTTTCTCTACATTTGTACAAATGTGATATTACAAAATGTATCCAATACCAATCAATTAGAGTTAACAAAGTTTCATCTCTATCACCTAAATACCTAAAGTAAAAGCAATATTGACATTCTTCTTTTCTTTAAAATATTTCAAAAAATTCTACTTGTTAATCATAAGAACATCTTTCTTTGGTTCAACACAAATTGTCTGTATTGTAGTTTTGAATATACCAATCACTTTTAAAAGAGTGTATTATTATAAAATAAGAGTCTTGTCAAACTCAACATCAAGGTATTCTTTGTTTTCAAAATGACTTTTCATGTTGAAAAAGCCACGCCTTTATTGAGTTGGCTATCAACTATAGCCGTGAAAATCTCAAAAGTCTCAATCATAGCATGTTTCTAAAACATATCTTTGAGTTGAGTAAGGATGTCAAAACTTCAAGAATCTCGAACTATTCAAAAATCATAAATGTCATCATCAAACATGTGACACACAAGAAACTCTCATTTGTAATTTCAAAACTACCTAGCTCGAAGCGGACAAATTAAGCATGGGTTAATACAGATTTGAGATTTTGAGCATATCAGATATACATTCATGCTTTGAGAACTATTCTCAAATTCCTTGACAACACAAGGAAGTTGTTTTAAATTTGTCTTTCTTTTCAAGACCATAAACAAAAGTAATATTATTTGAATCATATGCCATCTAAAAAGTGCAAAAATATATTATGTCTATTATGATATAAATTTATACTCCCTCATATTCTTCATACTAGTCCCATTTACTTTTTGGTTACTATTCACTAATCACTTTTAATTTGTATTTTGCTCTTAATCTCTAAGCTAAAGTATAGTCATGTAGGATCTTATTTTATTCGTCTCTATAAAAAGATTATTAATATCAAATTTTTATAATTTTTAATTATTTACAATTAAAGATATTAAAGGCTAAAATGTTGCTTCGGCATGCGTGAAAAAGGTAAATGGGACAAGTAGGGTGAATAGGAGGGAGTATGATTTTAAACAATTTAAAATCACTAGCTATAAACACTATAATCAATTTAAGTTGTCCCTTATGAGTATAGTGATTCCATGATCCTATTTCAAATAATAGTAAGAGAACTTGAGCCCTACTCTTAAAATCATTTTAGCAAGGTAAGTAAAATCTTTTACTAATTACAACATATGTAATTCTTGGTTAATAGGTGATATCTCTATATCAAAATCTATCCCTTTGCTTCAAAACCCAAAACCCTTTTGATGATTTTGTTGAGCATAACCAAACAAACGTGTAAATTTCTCAAATTAGCAATACCATGCTTGGGCAGAGCCTATCATTAATGGTAAAGACTTCAATAGGTGTTTATTTTGGAAAAGCAAAACTCAATATTATTTAGGGACCTATATTCTATGTTGTGTTATTTAAAATGAACACGTAAATAAGTAAACAACATAAACATAGCAAAGCATTTTAAAATTAAATAATAAAATGTAAATAATAAATTTGTTCTAAACTGTGACCCATAAACCTAAAAGCTACTTCTTTAAGGATTCATCGTCAAATCAACGCGATCTCTATCCTTGATCATTTTGGATGTAAAAGAAACTTTCGAAAATTATAATTACTTTAATTAGTAAATTACAAAGTATAAACAATGTAACATACATCGTTAAAATTAGAAGATATAAATCGATTCAACAATCGTAAACTTTATTCTAATTTGGGTCATACTAGTCACCATATGAAATGCATAATATCAAATATTATAAAAGATACAATTTTTAATATCACAATATTAAAATAAAATACATGCAATCAAAACATGAACAACTTAATAGTATTAATCATATTAATAAGATTAAGCAATAACATAATCAAATAAATCAACCATTTAAATAATTAAAGCAAAAAATTAGTTTATAGAGTTATTTATGTGATATTTAATCACATTAAAGACACCCATTACTTAATTATATTAATCGCATTAATAGAATTAAACAATTATTAACTAAATAATTTAATTAGAATAAATTTTATAATAATAACTATTTGTGTGCAATTAATCAAATTAAAACACCCCCTCACTTAATTGTCATTAATCATATTAATAAAATTAAGTGACAACTCATTTAGTGTGTGGTTTAATTTTCAATCAAACACACCATCAATACATTTATGAAATTAATCAACTATTAATTTAATTAAATTAAAATCTTTTACCACTTTAATTATTTTATTCAATTATAAATTAAATATGGAATTAACTCTTATTAATTATAAGGTAATTAAAGTTGCTTTTATTGGATTAATTAGGAAGGAAGAATAAAATTAAAAGACAAATCTATGCTTCCTTTCCATATGTTCATCACGCATCAATGGCAGGCTTGCAACACTTGACAAACAACCAACTAATACCCAACCCAACCCACTGGGAGCATTCCCACCGTGAACTCACCCCCGGGACGCTACCATGGACATTTTATAAAATAAGAACATTTTAAAAATTTTGTTATAGTTACTTTTCTGTGTAACATAGTTACTTTTACAATTATGTGATTTTGGCTCAATTGTGACCATAGATTTTTATATTGTAGTGAAATCAAGGGTGTAGAGTCCTTCTTACCCTTCTCATTTTCAAACTTCTCATTATCTGTGATTTTGGCTCAATTGTGACCATAGATTTTTATATTGTATCTCTCCCATATATATATATATATATATATATATATGTATATATATATATATATATATATATATATATATATATGTGTATATGTGTATATATATATATATGTTAGAGTGTTCATTAGCGGTACCCGTCCGACCTATCCTACCGAAAACGGGCGGGCATGGACTACGTTTGTCAAAAAAAGTTAAAGTTTGGACGGGTAATACCCGCCTGCCAAGATAAACGGGCGGATAACGACACGAAAAAATACCCGCGGGTATACCTGACCGCCCGCTTAGTTTAATATATTATTTATTAAATAATTAATTCTATTAATTATTAAACTATACTACTAAATGACCCATACCCAACTTTAGTTTATTACTCTTCTACTAGCCTTAAGGTTTATTTCTTTTAGACTTTAATAAAGTTTCTAATTCTACTATCTACATTCGATATTTTTAACCCTCAAAGCACTCAAGCAGTGGACAATAAAAGTTCGAAAAAGTAGCCGACTCCACCGTCTATATTCAATATTCATGTAATTTGAGTATTTTGAGAGTTTGTATATATTTAGAGTATTTTAGATAATGTTTTATATTTTGTTTGTTCTTATAAAAACTTAACTTTATAATATGATTTATGTTTTTAATTTTATATAAAAATACTTGCCTACCTGCAGGTCCCGCCCGCTTTAAAAATAGGCGGGTCGCGACAAAACAATATGCCCGCCAATGCGGGCGAGCTTTTGAATATTTGAGCCCGCGGATAGAATTTCTAGGTGCTACCTGGTCCGTTACCCGCCCAAGCCCGCCCATGAACAGCTCTAAATTATATATATATATATACACACACACACACACACACACACACACACACACACACACACACACACACACACACACACATATATATATATATATGTAACACCCCTGAATTTCCGACCCCTTAAACGAAACCAAAATCGTAAAAGACGGGAGGGAATTCGGGTGTTACAAAAAAAAAAGAAAAGGAAAAGAAATTCGATAATTGTTAAAGATTAACTTTAAAAGGAAGGTGAGTGAAAATTTCGGCAGCATTTCTGCTGTAAACTGAGCATGTGACCAATATAGACAGAGGATTAACAACTTAAACTAATCTACGACATTCAATGCCTTTCAAAAGTATGTCACGACGGAAAGAATCATCGTCGGCGCATCAAATCATCAACTCAATTACGGACCGTGGTTCCAGTGTTGACGCATCGGTTTTAACGGCTACAAAAGAAGTAAATTTGTAGACATACATACAAAACTACACAACGGAACTATGAATCATGTAAGGAGTCACATGGCTCTATACAAAAGACATATACAACCCAAAAAGAAACTTCACAAGTAATGCAAAAACTACAAAGCATTGGCCGCTAAGGAAATGAGTGCTATCATCATACTCCACTCTTCCCCCCCCCTAATGCAATGCAAAGAAGCTCCTACACCTGTTATGTCAAACTATGATCCTCCTACTGCTCAACATAATGACCATAGCCACATGTATCATAGCAGAAACATCATAGAAAGGCACGAAGAAACAACAACGTATACACGCAGAAAAAATTCATAGAAAGGCACGAAGAAGCAACAACTACGAAGATAGTGGATCTTCTCTATTCATGGCATGGTGACATGGCAGGACGTATCGCCACCCAAATCCACTGGCAAAGTACGAGCTCATACCCCCTCCAGCTAACCTTCTCGGGTCCTACCTTCGGGAAATTAACACACTGGGGTATCAATCCAGTGAAGAGGCAACCATATTGGGGTTTGCAAGGCCCGCATGGTGACACCTCGGTCAAGGGGCGTTATCGGCCACCCGGCGCCCAATGACAAAAGTATGCTCATACCCCCCTTACGGTGGTCCCGTCGAACCTCACCTAGGGGACTATTAAATCAACCGGATATAATCCAGCTGAGTCACGCCAACTAATCATAATCAAGGCTCTATAATTCGGAATCACTTCGATACCACACACAACCATAGTATGTTCTCTACTATTTAGAAACTTGTTCTCCTAGTCTCCTTATACTTTCATCCTACTTGCCTATATCACTATTAGGGCTATTCAGTAGCAAAGTTTACTTGTTGGCAATCTAAAATTCTATTATGATGCATATAATCACAAAGTACCATAATATCTTGAAACAATGAATATGCTAAATTAATTAATGCGTGTACGTACCTGCAAGCGTCACAGCACGACCAAAAGTTACAAAAAGCACCCAACTAAGGTTCTACTTTCCTCTTATGAACTGAGAACTTATACAAGTTATGAGTAGAGTTAATAAGTCCCCTTAACTACTTTGTCATACCAGTTAAAGCTAAGCAACCACTATCATCCAATCACGATAAGTTTTCAATTACTCTAGCACGCACACAACTCATTCAATACAAGTCAAAATCCTTAATTCAACAATAACATAAGTCTTTCCATCGATTAGAGAGAAAAAGGAGTGAGTGAGTCGTTCCTTTACATCAACCAAATTTGAGTTATATCGATCCCAACTACTTTAAGATAACATAGCAATTCACAGTTAACTCTTACAATGTTAATGTAGTGCTCATAAGACGAAAATGACAAATCTTTAGGTTATCACATTGCAATAAAATTTATTATATTATCCAAGGTTAGAAAGAACCATAATCAAGATGTCATAACAACTTTAATAATTCTCAACAAGTCGATAATATGCTTATAACCTTACTAATATTATTCATTTATAAGTTCGATAACCTAGTAAGAGTACTTGTAATCAACATTAATAATTTCTTTTACTTTAACAAGGTCAATTAAAATTTTCATGTCTAACTAAACTCCCACATTCAATCACAAATAAGGTTGTTCATGTACTAAGACACCATCAAAGTAGCACACCACCCTTTTATTTTCATCATACTTCAAACTCTAGTCATGAATATGTTTAATTCATCAAACACACTCTTACCCACAAAAGGATTCAATGAAAATAATACAAAGTTCACTACTTTTCTTTCATATATCAAAAATCCCATTCATGAGTACATTCAAAACATCAATCAAATTCTTATCTATAATAAGACTCAATGACAATCATACAAAAATTAACACCAACTCATAAACTTAATAAAGTCACAACTAAACTAGTGAACTAGTTAGATAATAGAAGAGATAGCTTACTAAGATGAAACAAGAGAAGGGTGAAGAGGGAAGGAGATGGTAAGGTGGTGTTGATAGACGACGATAAAGGTCGTGATTGGGCTGCTGCTGTCGGGAAACCACCACGAAGAGTGGTTGCTGCTGCCTGGGGAAGACCCACGGTGCTGCAGCGGGAAGAGAACAAAACGGTCGTGCTGTTGGTTGCTCGGTTGCTACGTACCCGATTGTCGGTGGTTGCTGTGGTGGGAAAAGATCGTGACTTGGTGGTGCAGGGGGTCGCAGCTGGTGTCACGGTGGCGCCGCTGGCTTGGGTCGTGCGTAGTGATGGCCACGGTCCGGGTTGGGCCGGTTCCGTTCCGGTTCCACCCGGTTCCGGTTCCATCTGGAACCTGACCCGAACATTTCCGGTTCCGGGCGGTTCCAAACGGTTCCTTGGCGGTTCATGAGGCGGTTCCGGCGGTTCCAATACCCGGGTCGGGTGGGTCGGACCATCGGTTCCATTCTTATTTTTCCTTTAATTTTAATATAAAATACTATAATAATGCGGACGTACCTTCGTCGATTACTTGATTATTAGCGAAATTCAATGCTTGTCATCGTTATTAAAATATTTACTACAAAGAAGGAAATAAATAAATTAATAAGAAACGATAAAGATGATTAATAAAAAAAGGGGAGAGAATGGACTTGAACTTAGTATCCCGAAGGAATACTAAGCTGCCTACGTATCCCGAAGGAATCAAAGCCCACGTAGTTCTTTGTCATACCTTTTATTTTTAGTTGTTGAATGTTGATTGACCGTGGTCCGGTATTCATGATCCTATTCGTCATCGTCATATGGTTGGTTAGATGCTTCCGCCGACTCTCCTCCCGACGATGATGCAGATGTATCCATCATCATCCATGGATATCGTCTTGATCATCATCGTTCTTGAGTCCTTGTGTTCGGACATCCGCTTGATCCCAATCTTTCTTGCAAACACATATTTGAATAGTATGTGGAGCAAGACGAGATCTCTTTTCGTCTAAAACTCTTCTACCTGCACTAAAGCAGACTCCGACGCAATAGTAGAAGCAGGAATTGCAAGGATATCCTTTGCAATTCTCGATAATATGTGGAATTTTAATGATTTTTCTTTCCACCATTGTAAAATATTGTAACTACTTTGGTCGATTTCAAAGTGATGTTTAAGATAATTATCTAATTCTAAATATAAAGCGGAGGGGGATGAAGAAGATGATCCTACAAAAGTATCATCTTGACTTATTATGTTAGCTATTATGGGGTTATAATAATTAGGACGTGTCGAGACGCTAGCCCGCCTAGACGTATCGCGACTCGGGTTATATATACTAGAATAATGATCATAAAGGTTTGCTAAAAGCTTTTTACAAGTTCCTGCATAAATATGTACATCATTAGACGAGCGATCTAATGCTTGGTAGTAAAATCCTATTATTTTACTTAGGTTTTCCGTCTTAAAACACGAATTTAAAATTGTCGCAATTCCATAAATATAAGGAAAATCAGTGAAATACGCCTTCCACTTATCCATCATATCTGCAAGAATCGGCTTTAAAAAAACGTTACTATCATCATGAGAATGTCTAAGAAGATGATAAAAAACAGTAATACATTCATTTATTACTAAGTGAACGTTTGGTTCATAAACATATGAAAAAATCTTAGTTGCGTGGACATATGATAAGTGCAATTATTTGCACTCATCATTTACATTTTTGCGCTCCTTTTCGATGTTTAGAGGCGATTTAGGGTTGTTTTATGTGGTTTCACTCCATTTCGGTATTCCATGCCCAATTTGTAGCCAAATGGGTGAATTATGGTACTTTGATTCATTTTTGTGGGTTTTTGGTGCTAATCATGTTTACAAGGCTCAAAGAATGTATCAAGCTATCAATTTTGTCAAGCTATGAAGAGTAAAAGAGCAAAAGAGTAGAAAAGTGTTGTTAATGCAAAAGTATTAAGGTGAAATTTGATACATGTCTACTCTTTTGGCTATAACTTTTGATAGGAATATCTCATTAATTCAGGATTTGCGGCATTAGAAACTAGACTTCAAGGGCTTTCCAACGGTATATTATACGTCCGATTCCGATAATCGAGCAAGAAATGGCAAGCATTTGAAGTGGATGCAGTTTTTCTTCCAGGAGGCAAATGCGTTACGGTCCGTTCCTTGGAACGTTAGGGATGAACGGACCGGTCCGTTCAGGTTCGGCGGTTCCTTGGAACCGTTGGTCCGGGTGAAACGGTTCGGACCGAGTGAACCGACGCTGGTTCTTTGGTCGGTTCAAGCGTTTTCGGCGTTCCGCGGTTACGGCAACTTTTCCGGCGGTTCCGGTTCGCGTTGCTGAGTTCGAACCTCATGGCGGTTCCGTTCGAGGATCGATTTCAGCGGTTGAACTGTCAAAGATAGATGAGCGATGATTGTGGTTTTCACGAAGAGAAAAAACTTTTAACAGTAGAGAAAGAACAAGAGAGAGTAACCAATTTTTTCACCCGTTAGATTTTCATAAGATGAATGGCTATAAATCCTTTTCATCTTTCTCATTTTAAGACCCTTTCTCAATGGATCCCTCCCCTATATATATATATATATATATATATATATATATATATAATATATATATATATATATATATATATATATATATATACATATATATGTATGTATGTATATATATATATATATATATATACAAAAAATGTAGTGAGAGAGTCTAGAGAGAGAGGCTCTCTTAGGGTTTAGGTTTTCCTCCCCTTGGAGGGCCTCACGGGTAGTTTTTTGACGGCGCTCAAATTAGGTTAGTCTGGGTTTTTGCTTTTTTTGCTGTTTTGATTGTCTCTTTGGGTGTGCTCTCATGGTGTTTGTTTAGTTCTTCAGTGGTCTTCGTTTTTCGTGTTTTTGGAAGGCCTCCTCTGGCGAGTGGTAAGGTAAGATTTAGTGATTTTTTACATCTGGGTGTTGTTGTCTGGGTTTTGGGTTTGGGTTTTGGCGGTGAGCTGTGGTCTTGGGTTTGGTTTTAATCCTCTGGGATTGAGTCTTGGGTGCTGGTACTTAATAAAACCTCCGTTTTTGGTGCTGGCGGTGCTTGGTGGTGATGGGGTCTTTGTCGATGGGGAAGTTGAAGTGTTCTCTGCGGTGTTTGTTTGGCTTTGGGGTTGGTAAAGTTGGTTTCTTGGGCTCTGTTCTCTGCATTTATTCTTCTTTTTCTTGGGCTTTGTTCTCGTAGGCTCTTTTTTCGACTTTTTATCTGGGGCTCTGTTCTCTTGGTCTTAGGGGTAGCTTTTGGTCGAGTATTCTGTTCGACTGACACTTTTTCTGGGGGTGTTTTTGGAGAAAGTCGAAGAATACGATGGGTTGCTGGGGTTTTTGACGGTGGTCTTGTAAAATTTTAGTTGTATTTTCTCGCCTTTCTTCTGGTTTTGGGTGTCTGGTGTTTTGTTTTTGGTTTTCGTTGGTTATGGAGTTTTCTGAGGTGTAGCTGGTTTTCTTGTCTTTTGGGGTGGAAGTGAAATTTGTCGATCAATTTGGGTTTATGGCAAACCGATATCTCTTTGAAGGTTGCCGCTTGGAGAGTTGGTATTTTTCAGGCTAAGTCCTTTTGGTTTGATGGCTAAATAGGGTGGCTGTTTGACGGTGGGTATTTGGTGCTTTGGGTGATGGGGCTCTAAGGCTGGAATGTCGAGCGAGGTAGATGGTGATTGGAGGTGATGGGGATCGATTTCGTGTGAGAATGGGGTGTTCGATTTTTTAGTATCGATGGCTTGTGGTGTCTCTCTTGGTGGGTTACTCGTTGTTATCTTCGTGGTGAGAAGCAACCTTGGTGGGTCCGTTTCTTGGTGTGTAAGAGGCGATACAGTGGTGGTGATTATGAGCTATGGTGTCTGAAGTTATTTTGATGGATAGCTTGTATGGTGGTTCTCTGTTTCCCCTCTGTGTTTGGTGTGAAAGGTGTGCAAAAGCGGTGGCGAATTGATGGTGTTTTATTTTGCTTTCCTTTTAGTTTGGTGTGTAAGGAGTAGAAACATTTTGTATGTTGAAAAACTTCAAGGTGATCTAGTATCACTCTTTACGTTTTATGTGCCTGCTTTTCTTACATTTTTTCCTTGGCGGGTTTTTTATCTCAGGTTATGAGTCCCAAGTTTAGGTGTTGGTGTTTTCTAAATTTTATAATATATATTCCTAATTTTCAAATATATATATATATATATATATATATATATACATATATATATATATATATATATATATATATAATATATTATTATACATATATATATATATATAGCATAAGTACATCATAAGTAATTAATGACAGTATATATGATATACATACATCATATATATAATATCATATATATGTATATTATATCACCAATATATATGTTATCTATGTTCAAAATCAATGTATTTCCTTTATTATATATTATGTATATATTTGTTATGTATGTTGTTATACAACTGTACAAACATATTTATATTATATTATATATATATATTGTATACAACACTTGTTATATTTTATATATATAAAATAATATATATATATATATACTATACATACATACAACATACATTACATACATACATACATACCATACATGCATACATCACTTATACATAATAATAATATTATATATATATTTTTATAATATATATATATATTATCATACATACATACATACATACTATATATATATATAAACATACTGCCTATATTATATATTATTTTATATATATATATATATATATATATATATATATATATATAGACACACCCACACACACACACACACACATATATATATATATATATATATATGTATATATATATAAATGCATATATATATATATATATATATATATATATATATATATATATATTTTGAAAATTTGGAATAATATATTAAAAAGCACCGAAAGGAAACGACACCAACACTGAGACTTGGGAGCCCCAAAACCTCCGGCATAAAAAAACCTCAAGAGGAAAAAAGCCATCGGAAGAGGGGACCAAGAAACAGGCCACTCAGAAACAGCATAGGAGTGGACTATGCAACACCAAATAGTTTCCAAAAAGACAGACGTTTACACCTAATACATCAAAAACTAGGAAAGAAAAAGCGAGCAAAAGCAGCACCATGAGCGTCACCCCGTTACACACCAAAATGTATCACAAACACCAACAGAGAGGATAAGCATCAACTCCCTTCACGAGAATAGTTTACCAGCACCACCATCGTCCTTACACACCAGAAATTACGGGTAGTCAAGCACCCCTATTCACCACCACTTGTTTCACTTCTCCCACACCAACATGGACCTCCAAAGTTGCTATTCGCCACTAAACAACATTTTATCCAGTCACGAGTACACACCAAATCTCAAGAAGTCGGAATTAAAATCGGGCCTGTTTTCACACCAGATAGAATCCTCTTATCTATCACCAAAATATAACACCTTTAAACCACCAAAATAAAATAGTCTAATAATTCGGGCCCCACCAAACGAGCATAAAGAAACCCACCAGCAAAAAAGAACCAGGAGATCTACAGGCCCAAGGAACACGCGCAAGGAACGAAAACGCCAAAACACCACTTATATTAGAGAAAGCGAAAGGACAATAGCGACCAAACCCAGATAAAAGGAGACGAGGATATCTACAGGCCCCACCCTCATCTTTGACTATAACCCCTTAGAACAAACTCCTGAACACCACTTATACCAGACCACCGGAAAGAAATGAAAAGACCCTGCCAGAGAACCACCCAGATGACCGGAAAACACCAAACTCAGTTCGCCTGAAAACGCTAACCCAAAAAGCTTGAAAGCGAAAACTCCCCATACACCAAAACTCAGTTTGCCTGAAACGCTACCCCAAACGAGACGACCAACCCAAAGACGAACCCAGACCATCTAAAGCGAACACCAACAACGGACAGCCACGACCAGCCTAAACACCATAGAAGACGAACAACCACGAAACAAACCAGCGTCAACAGTAAACCCATATAAACCATAGACGACGAAAGCCACGAACACAATCAGCACAACTTAAACAACGAAGGGACCACCACGAGACAGAGCACCACACTGTCGACACAAGACCCAGCCACTACGATATAACTCCAGACCCCAGAGATTTGACCACCATAAAAACTCTAACACCACAAAAAGTTCTCGGAACCCACCATCGAGAAGATTGAAAAGAAGCACCAGACATTTCACCACCAATATATGAAACCCAAAGTTGAGCAGAAAACACCAAAGTTTGAACACCATAGATTTGACCCATAAAAAACATAAAAGCAAATATACGAAGAGAAAGAACCTGAAAATAGCACGAAAACCTCCAGATCCAACAAGAAACCAGCCAGAACCACAGATAAAACCCCCCAAACTGACGAAAACAGAGCTGCTAGAGAACCCACCATATCCTTGAAAGAACCCCGAAAATCAGAAGAGAAGGTGAAGCGTCACTGAATAAAACCAAAGAAAAAACAACGACCCCAAACCAAACACCCCAGCAATAGTGAACAGGACAAAAAACAGCAAACCGACACACCGCCGTCGATCAAAACCCAGCCCAAGAAAAACAAAGCCCAAAAGAAGGCTAAAAAGAACCGCAAAAAACGTAAGAGGAAAAACAATCGTGGACAGAAAAAAAAAGGAGAAAACTACCCAAAAACCGTCGACCCAGACGGCAACCCTTAGAAAACACCACCCAAAAGAACACAGGAGAGAAACAACCGTAATTTCCGCCCCAAACAACCCAAGTGAGACCCTCAAAGGGAGGAAAACCAAACCCTAGGAGAGCCTCTCTCACTAACTTTCTCTCACTAGATCTTTTATATATATATATATATAT
>CM033464.1:11093581-11101081 GCA_019425755.1 Amaranthus cruentus
ATTGTAGAAATTAATATCAGAATATTAAAAGATAATAAGTTTAAGGTTTAAATCAATTTGTTCCTCATTCTCTTTCAATAAAGGGAGGCAAAAGCCCCCTCTAAATACAAGAGACAAATCCTAGATTAAGGAAACTAAATAATACAAAATATCTTGACTTCCTAAATAATGAAAAAAGTATTCGAGAATAAAATTTAAATATTCTGCAAATAATAATCTAAATATTCTGCAAATAATAAAATATATTATTTCCTACACTCTCCCTCATGTTTGGTCTCGGGATAACCGAACCAAACTTGCCAAAAAAAAAACTTCATTTAGTGAATGGAACTCCCCCTTTTAACCAATTCGGCATTGTCTAAGTAAAGGGGTTAAAGTGGTATGAATGATTTGGACCCTTGGCAAAGACCGGGTTTTAGAGGTGTTTAGAAAGGGAGGCATAAGAAGTAGCTTAGGATTTGGAGACCATGTCTTGGCCTTGTTTTACTTGTGTTTTCACCTTAATTTGCTCGAGGACGAGCAAAGGCTAAGCATGGGGGAGTTTGATAAGTGCAAATATTTGCACTTATCCGTATCATTTTTATGCTCCTTATAGGTTGTTTTAGCGGGTTTTAGGTAGTATCTTTAGTAGTTTTTGATAATTTTGTCTCAATGAGTTCATTGTTGTATTTTATATGATTTTGAGGCAAAATTGGAGATTTACTAGGTTTTGGAATAATAAGAGGGTGAAGGCTTGGAGAAATAGCCTAAGACCCCTTATTATGTGAAGAAATCATGCCAAGAACATCTCCTAAGAAGAAACAATGAAGAAATAAAGTGATGTGCAGACCAGAGGCCAAGCGACGAGTTGTCACCCTTATGTGACGCTCGTCGCCTTCATCAGCATTTCCAATGAAATTTCCAGAGAATAAGCGACGAGTCGTCGTTCACCTAGTGACGATCGTCGCTTCACATCAAGAGAAGCACCAGTTTTCCAGTGGTAAAGCGACGAGTCGTCGCTCCCTAAGCAAGGCTCGTCGCTCGGATGTTGAAGGAAATCAGAATCAGGCAGCAATTAAGCGACGAGTCGTCGCATATCAAGCACCGCTCGTCACTTATAGTTACTGGGGTCAAATCTAGCGGTTTTCTTTTCTAATTTTTGGAGCCACTATATAAAGTGGCGGTTACATTTGTTTAGAACAATCAGTTTTTTAGTTTTATTTTTCTGTAATTTCCTTTGAGTTTTTAGAGTAGTTTTCATTCAATTAACCTTTGAAGAACCATTGTTGCATTTGGATTTCGTATTTTCGTTTATGTTATCTCTCGGATTTGTAAGTTTTCTTACATT
Organism: Amaranthus cruentus; assembly: GCA_019425755.1. Lineage (NCBI taxonomy): Eukaryota > Viridiplantae > Streptophyta > Magnoliopsida > Caryophyllales > Amaranthaceae > Amaranthus > Amaranthus cruentus. Next base: position 11,094,909 of record CM033464.1, read on the forward strand.
ATTATTTTGTTCTTCGTTTTTGTTCATTATTTGCTATATGTTTCCCATAGTTATGCATTGTGAGTAGTTTTCTTATCTAGGGTTAGGGTAAAATCCCTAATTCGAAGTATGGATTGATATTCTATCGATTGATTGTGTGCGATTTGAGTCTATGATTGAACCTATGCTTAATGAATCTCGATTTAAACATTCTTATTAACTTTTTCAATAAAATAGAAGTTTGAGATTAGGATTAATTTAGGATTGAGATATATTTAAGTTAAATTCCTTCTAGTATTAACCAATAGAACGGAAGTTTGAGGATTAATGTTAGTTGGCCTTAAATCGATATTAATCAATAGAGCGGAAGCTTGAGATTAATTAGATCACGTTCGATTATGTTAATGACTCAATTTCAAACAATCATGAGAGTGATTGAATTCCATGTTAGAATTAGGTGATGCCCGACGCCCTAGAGTTTGTCATATCTTGTTTTAACATCGTTATTAAACCATTGTTATTGTTTGCTTTAGCTTATTTGCATCTTAGAACTTGTTTTCGACCCCATATTTTGTTTAACCCTTGTCTTGTTTATCATAAAACATACAATTTGGAATTATATAGCCTCCTTGTGTTCGACCCGCAGCTACACGTACGCCGTGCGCTTGCGGTTAATTAAAATTTGCTCATCAGCAACCGTGAGCGGTCATGAGAACAGTACAATTTAGTTCTTTGGTGAGCTGACTGATAGACAAAAGTTTTTATGACAAATTCGGTATCAAAAAAACACTTTTTAAGTTAAGAGATGGAGAAATAGTAATCGGGCCTTCACCATTCACATGAACACTATCACCAGTCGCAAGTTTAAGTTGAGTATGGGTAGTGGGATTATGAGATAAAAGATCACGAGGGTCAAAAGTCATAGACTTGGTTGCCCCGCAATCAAATATCCAAGGACATGAAAAGAATTTATTGGATTCATATTTTTTATTGGGTTCAGAAATTTTTTGAGTACATTTTGGGCTTATATTTGGGCTTATATTGGGATAGGTAAATGGGGTTTTCAAATTTGGGCATACATTTGTTTTGGTTACTGGATTATGGTTCATTTGATGTTCATTTTGAAAAAGGTGGGTCATTTGATGCTTCGATTTTGGACTTTCGACATGCGAAAAAATTAGATCTAGATGGCTAAAAAGGGTAGGATTATTTTTCCTCTGTTGGTTGTTAGAATTTGGACTTGGTTCTTTTGGTTTATTTTCTGGATGTTGTTTCGGATCCTTTAAAAAAATACTAGAGGATTTCGGTTTAAAAGGATCTGGAACATTGGTTTGCTATTTTCGATTTTGGTGTGTTTGATTTTGTAATTTTTAATGGTAGTGGGTTTGTTGGTCTTGTTTTCTGTTTTGGTATTGTTGATGGTGTGGTGGTGTTTGTGATGGTGATATATTTTGTTGAATCACACCCATACATGCCCAAGACAACGTACCTTGACCAGTCTCTTTATGTGTGTCCTCTGGTTGTGGTGTTGCTGTTGGAGATGGGACGGTAGTGACGAACTGAGCCTTGCCACCAGCCTGGGTAACCGGTGCATCGGCGACGACTTTTTGTTGCTTTAAATCCTCTCACTAATCTGGGTAGCCAATGAGTTTGAAGCACTCTTTTTTGGTGTGCCGAGAACCTCCACAGTGGTCACATTTGAGTTGAGATTTATCTACCTTGTCTCACCGGAATGAAGAGTAATCTGACTGGTTTTTTTGACTATGAGCCCACTTCCAATTTCTGAGGGACTAGGTCCCAATGATGATGCGTCGGTCATTATACCACATCGGTTAAATTCCCGGCAAATGGTAGCATACGCCTTCTCAACAGTTGGTAAAGGATCTTGATTGAGCAGATCTCTTCGTTCTTTATCATATGTGTCATTTAATCCGGCTAAAAATTGATAAAATCGTTGCCTTTGAATAAAACAATTAAAAATAGTTATGTCTTCATCATGTTTCATCGGATCAGGCATACGACGATCAATTTCTTTCCATAAAGTATTGAGTTTTGAATAAAAATTTACTATGGTTTCTTGATTCTGTTTTAATGACGATGCTTTGGAACTTAGATCGAAGATCTGAAGTTCATCCCTCCCACTACTTAGAAGTGTTTCAATCCCACTACTTAGAAGTGTTTCAATCCCCATCCATAATCCCTCCCACTACTTAAGTGGTGTAATCAAGGAACTGATTCACCAAATCTGAATCAATATTAGAAATAATCCATGAAAATAGAAGTGAATCATTTGTTTCCATTGAACATATGTTGGATCAGTAGGGCTTGGGGGTTTTGCTGTGATATGGTGGAGCCGTCCTCGGGGTTCTAAAGCTATGTAAATGAGTCTACACCATTTTATGTAGTTATGAAATGTCAACTTTTCAGATACTTTGAGATCTCCAAATTCGGTGACTGTGGGTTTGGTTTGTATATTGATTTGTTTGAGCATTTGCGCAACAATTGTTGCATTTGAGTAACAGAAATCATTTGTTGGTTGTTTTGGGATTCTTGATCTGCCATTATTAGATAAAGAGTAAATGATAAAAAAAACAAAGGAAGATGATGAGAACCAGAAAAGTTTGTCGTCGGTCCTGGAAAACACCTTACGGCGCTGATACCATGTAGAAATTAATATCAGAATATGAAAAGATAATAAGTTTAATTTTTAAATCAATTTGTTCCTCATTCTCATTCAATAAAGGGAGGCAAAAGCCCTCAATAAATACAAGAGACAAATCCTAGATTAAGGAAACTAATTAATACAAAATATCTTGACATCCTAAATAATGAGAAAAATATTAAAAAAAAAAAGTAACTATGTTACATAGAAAAGTAACTGACATAAATTTTAAAGTGTTCTTGTTTTGTAATATAGTATCCTTTTTTGTATATATAGTAACTAAAAAAATCAAACAAAATCCTTCTCATTCTTCTTATTTTTAAAATCATATATATATATATATATATATATATATTATATATATATATATTATATATATATATGTATATATATATATATATATATATATATATATATATATATATATATATATATATATATATAACTATATATATATTATATCATATATATATATAGTATATATATATAATATATATATATATATATATATATATATATATATATTTATATATATATATATATTTATATATTTATATATATAATATATATATATATATATATATATATATATATATATATATATATATATATATATATATATATATATATATATATATATATATATATATATATATATATATATATAATATATATAATAGCGTAGTAGAAGATGGTGGAGATGGGCAATTAGTGCCTTGCACGTCTTCCACCTGTAACCACCACCACTACACCCATGAGAGGAGGACGCGGTGCCAGAGGGAGAGGAAGAGGTAGAGGAGTCAAATTGAGGGACCTAAGCACCATAACTAGAAGCGGTACGGATAAAACGATGGTTAGGGCTGACGAATCGAACCAAAGCGAAGTAATTGTCCGTAATTCTGATGCTACAGTTAACCCCAAAGTAATTGAAGATGGGGAAGTACCAGAAAGTCAGGAGGAAGAAAGGGCAGACGGTGGGATTAGAGCAGAATTGACTATGGTGAAGAAGCTATTGGAAGAATTACAATGTCGGTTTCAAAAATACAACCCAGACAAAGCGATGACTGAGAATGCTGAGCCTGGACAGAATGAGCGATTAGAGACAGAGGATCCCTTCCCACCCCTGAGCATTTGGAAGGCAGCTAGCTCAACAATAGCATTTACACCCCAACAGATGTCGTGGAGGGATAAGGTAACTAGTCCTAATCCCCCTGTAGGTATGGCTCTTAAATTTGTTCCACCTGTGATTGAGAATGGTAGTCAAGTTGTTCAAATAGATACACACGATGTAGCTGATTTAATTAAACTTTGGGATCGAGCTTTGGTTGTTTATGTTGTTTGTGGTAATACTTCCATAGAAATTCTTAAAGGGTTCATACGAAAGCATTGGCATTTTGTGAGTATGCCAGCTATCCATCAACATGAGGAGGGTTACTATATTTTGAGGTTTAGCAATGATAGTGAATGTGAGGAGATTCTCAAGGGAGGGCCGTACTTTTTGAATCGTGCACCGATGGTAGTGAAGAAATGGAGTATGAACTTTGATTTTAAAGAGGAAATTATGAGAGTCATCCCTGTTTGGGTGCGCCTACCTAACCTACCGCTTCATTGTTGGGGAGAAGACACATTGAGTAGAATAGTAAGTGCTATAGGGGTTCCGATCATAGCTGACGAATGCACGGCAAAACAATTAAAAGTCTCATATGCTAGAGTCCTTGTTGAAGTGGATATCACACAAGATTTCGTTAAGGAGGTTAGAGTTCGAGATAAAGCGGGGCGAGAATTTGTGCAAAAAGCTATACCGGAGTGGAAACCATTCTTTTGTCGAAGCTGTAACAAGGTGGGGCACGATTGTCACGGAGCCACAAATGCAAAACAAGCTCCGACTAAAACGAAAAGCAATGAGGAGGGAAACGACATGGGAGAAAATAAAATATGGATCCCTTCATCTATAGCTAAATTAATGCAGGGAGTCACGAGCCTTTCTCAACTTAGGCAAAAAAATGAATGAAAACACCAAGAGGGATAATGTTTCATCAATAGAGCAAGGGACACAGGAGGAAACTACCAAGGCAGCAGCTTCTAGTGAGCAGGTTGTTACTGCCAACGAAATCAGCAAGCACCACGGCTGCACTGAACAAACTGCAGACACTCTTGAGTACCATGATGGAGGTGATACTCTGACAGAACAGGAGGATAGGGAGGAGGAGGGGTGGACACCGGTCCCTCCTTCCAAAGCTGCCAGAAGAGAGCTGAGTAACACCATGATAAACAGCAGCGTGAGAAAAGGGTTAATGCAAAGAGATGAAAGTAGTGATTTGGAGGGTGATTCCACAGCAACTAACAACGACCAAAATAGGGACGGGAACCCTCAATTTCCCTCCTCGAAATGATTATTTCCTCTTGGAACGTGCGGGGCATGAATAGCCCCATCAAAATCAGGGAAATAAAATCTTTCCTTGAGAGCAAAAATATTAGTGTTATAGGTTTGGTGGAAACAAAAGTAAAGGCTCCTAATGCTAAGAAAATTCAAAAGAAGTTCGGGAACAAGTGGAGTTGGTATACAAATTACTCTCATCATGAGAAGGGCAGAATTTGGGTTGGGTGGAGATATGACAGATGTAAGGTGGAACATTGCGACACTCACCAACAGTTCCTGGGGACCAAAATCACTCCCATAAACTCAGACACTAGCATACACACGGTTTTTGTTTATGGGCTCCACAATGTTCGAGATCGTCGTGAGATGTGGGAAAATTTGGAGAAGCTTGATTACGGCACGCCGTGCCTGTTACGGCACGCCGTGCCTGTTTATGGGAGACTTCAATGCCATTTTTAAAGAGGAGCATAGGAAGAATGGTTCACAGGTTTCCACGTATGAGACCTTTGATATGCAGCAATGGCTTGACCGGAAGGACCTTCACCCTATCCCCGAGAGAGGGCATGCTTTCTCTTGGACTAACAGAGAGGAGGGATCTAATCGTACTCTTACAAAGATTGATCATGCCATCGGAAACCTCCAGTGGTTAACCAGATATAGTCATGTGAGCGTCATGTATGATAATGCGCACACCTCGGATCATACTCCCTTGATCGTGAACCTCATAGAGCATGAACAGAATCACAACAAGTCGTTCCGTTTCTTCAATTATCTGTGTGACCATCAAGACTGTCTTAGGGTGGTTGAGGAGGCTTGGAATATCGGTGTTAAGGGTGTTGGCCTTCAGAGACTCTGGTACAAAATGAATAATGTTGAAAGCAGTCTTAAAAAGCTCCACAGCAAAGAGTTCGCGGGGATCAAGAATAAAACCACTCAGTGGGAGGCGACCCTTCAGAACATCCAAACTAGTCTGCAATCCATGCCTACTAGTGCAGAGCTCCATCAGCAGGAGAAAGAGGCTTCCTCCCTTATCCGAAAATGGAGGAAAATTGAAGATAAAGCTCTTCATCAGTAGGCTAGGATTAATTGGATGCACCATGGTGATGATAACACTGCTTTTTTCCATGCTATTAAAGAGCGTCTGTCCTCCAA
>CM033464.1:11106081-11232356 GCA_019425755.1 Amaranthus cruentus
ATTACATACTACTATCTAATACATTGTTTGTCAAATTTTAATAGTATATGTTATAGTCCCAACTAAAGTTTTTAATGATAGTCAAATTAATCATTTTATAAACATCCTTAACATTTAATATTCTCATAATTATCCTTATTTAATGACATCATCAATCTAAGAAGATGACAACTCATCAATTTTTTGAGTTGCTTATGTCAGGTGTGTTTTGTTTTAGTATATAGTATAGATAGATATGGACAGAGAAAAAATTTTAGATGCTTTATTTATTTTTATGATGTATTTTAAAATGGTACCCTTTATTACATTAAATGATAGAATTTTTCCAATTCAAGATAAAATGTATTGTAACACTATATTATTTCAAATATAAATAATTTAAGAACAAATTATTTAAAACGTGTTGCTTAGAGTCGGGTCTGAATAATGTCATTCAATATTTGAGCCTCTTGTTTCTTGGGGCCTTAGGCGATCGACTACCCCGAAGAGCCTAAACCTAATAATAGACACCGATAAATAATTTCTAGTACATCGACTATTTAACCCCCTAACTTAAAATCTTGGCTTCACCCCTGTTTATAACCATTTGTTCATATTAAAAAGTCACTAAATTTTCAATGCAATTATTACATGTGACTCTTTTGTCTTTGCTATATGATAAACTATTGACACAAGAGAGCTAGCCACCTAATAATGAAGAAAAAGAGTAATAACGACATATATAATGCCATAGAGGTGGTTATTTATACTAACTTTATTAGCTAAGATTATATTCTTGGTATTAGCTTGATAGCATCTAAAATACTAACACTATTTCCCTCCTTTTCAAGCCAACCTTACTCTTCCTTCATTCTTTCCCAAACCAAAACACTGCAAGATAATAAAGTGAGAGTCTCTAATGGCTGATAAGGTTTATCCGATAAAAACAGTGGTATTGTTGGTTATGGAGAATCGATCCTTTGATCATATGTTAGGATGGATGAAGCAAATCAACCCGAATATTGATGGGGTAACGGGTCAGGAGTCCAACCGTTTAAACAATTCGGATCCTAACTCTGCTCGTATCAACTTTGGAGATGGATCCGTTTATGTGGATCCAAACCCTGGTCATTCCTACCAAGATATCTATGAACAGGTTATTTATTACTTCATGTTATACAATATCTCTTAAATTTAAAATTATTTTCAATATTGTCTATTTATTCTATCATACTAACTCCCTTCTTTAAAGAAATTCTCATAAACAATGTTCACTATAAATTATGAAAAATAAAATTTTTTATACGGTGAATATATTATTTTATTAAATAATAAAATTGATGGATTAAAAGAGAAGAACATAAATATATAAACAATATTAAAAGGAAGTTAGTGGGCGGAAAAATATGTTGACCACAACTATTAGAATAATATTTTTATAAAATAACAAAAATATGTAGGGACCATAAACAATATAGAAATATGAAAATGAAATTAGTGAAAGGTATATGAGACCATAAGCATTATTAAAATATTTAAATGAGGATAAACAAAATAATTTTGTCCGAAATTTGTTATATAAGTAGATAATTCTATATAGAAACATAAAATAAAACAACCCAAAATAAGAAATAAAAACTTTTTAAAGGAATGGAGTGAGTTATTCTCTCGTTCCTTTGACCCAAATTGTCATTTAATCTTATTTTAAATGTTGTGATAATATGTAAAAAAATTTATAGTGATCTTATTTATTTATTATCTTATTTATATCATCTAATTGCATGTATATACTTTAATAATATTATTTTCTTTTTTTTTTTGAATAATAATAATATCATTTTCTTATATGTACTTCATTAGTTTATATATATATAAAGGAAAAGTAATTTATTAAGTTGCCTAAGAAAATATAGTAAGTATACAGAAATGGATGAAGTATTAAAGCTTATACGGGGTCTGCAAAATGAGACCGGACCGGTTGACATTTCGGATTTCCGGTCCGGTCCGGTCTAAATCCGGAAAAATTCGGGTTGGACCGGATGAGACCGGATGCACATAAAAGTGATTTTGAAACTGAATAATATTTACGATTGTTATGTATACTTATTTAAAGGGCTTTGAATATGTACAGAACCGGTCCGGTCTGCGGTCTTAGCATATTTGAGATTCCGGTCTTCCGGTCCAACCGGTTCCGGTCCGGATTTGGACCAGTGAACACTATAGGGATAATTCGATTACAATATATGTCAAGTTAATTCTAAAACGTATCGACTACAATTGTTTAAAATTGAACATTTATCTGGACTTGTAATCAAACTCGATTTAACTCGTCCTCAAAATAAATTAAAATAATCAATATAGACGGTCGTTTTATATCAACCTAAAATACATAATTAGAAATTGACCAAATAATCCAAATAACACCTCTATTATTGACATAATATGTCATCACATTATTCATAAAATACTTGATACTTTATCAAATATCATGTAGAACTACAATTATTTACATTGTCGGTTTATGGTGATATGTTAGTATGTGGTATAAATGATATTACCCGGCTTTTGGTATATAAAGATGAGAATATGGAATTGAGATTGAGATTAGATTGTTGGAAATTTGTATAAAATATTTTTATATTTTTGTTTGGTATGTTATTAATGTGAATAAGTTGGAAATTGTGGATATATGTTAAAAAAAGGAAAATTTACCTAAAATAATCTAACCTATTTGTGATTTTCTTACAATTATACCACCTATTAATTAACCATGAATAATCCCAACTTTAAGGGATATTTGCCTAGAGTAAACTTGAATAACCCGATAACATGCTATAATAGGTAATTATGATTCACCAAAAAAATAAATTGAAAATTAATTTAAAATTAGTGAAAAATTTATGAAATTTTTCATAAAAATTCTAAATAATAAAAAAATTATAAATATTTTTTGGAATATATTTTTAACATTATAAGAAAAATAAAACTTGCTATAAAAAAGTATAAAAGTCTTTTCCACCTAAAACTCAATTCCCACCCTCGAATATACTTGCTCTGCTTGGTATTGAAACCTTGGAAATTCATAGGATATAATCTCATTCCCAATCTCCATTTATAATCTCAATCTTATTTACTAAACAAGGAATTTTATGACACATGGAAAAGACTTTAGAAATTAAATTTTAATTCCCATCCCATAATCTCACATGCCAAACACCCCAATTAGTTTTATTGAATTGTGAACTTCTAGTTTCGTTCACACTTTACAATTTAATCTGTTTTATTTTTTATTTATACTTTATTCTTTCACATTCTATCCGATTAATCTAGATTATTAGTCGGAGTGAACTGATTCATGCAATGTTAGTACAATGAAAGGAATCATGATTCATGAGGAATTGGGAGAAGATACTCACCTTGTCCTCTTCAAAAACATTCAAAATGATCGACTTAGACTTAGATGAAGAGGCAAAAATAATTTATAATAGATGAAAATAGGAAAATAGTAAATAGTAAAATCATTACCAAAGAAAGAAAGATGCAAATTAAATGTTATCGCTATTTCAAAAAAATTACTTTTTTTAAAAGAAAAAAAATGACGAAAAAACAAAAGTATCTGAAAGATTGTATAATGCGGAAATTAGGTTAAGAATACTGTTTTGTATTATTTAGAAATGAATATTACAATCTAATTTATACAAGAGACCAACTACTCTAACTATGGTAACAAGAATATTACTATAATTCTATACAGAAATTAAGGAAGTAAAATAAGAAAAGATTATGTAAAATATTCTATATTCCTACACTCCCCTCAAGTTAGGTCATAGGGTCACAAACGCCTAACTTGCATAGAACGGTATTGAATGCTTCCGATGATACAACTTTCGTGAGAATATCAGCTAGCTGGTCCTTTGATTTGGTGAATGGTAGGCAAATGATCTCCTTTTCAAGCTTCTCCTTGATGAAGTGTCTATCGATCTCTACATGCTTTGTACAATCATGCTAGACAGGATTTTCAGAAATGCTTATTGCTGCTTTATTATCGCAGTAGAGTTTACATGCTCCTTCTGGTTGATAACCCAATTCACTCAATAACTTCCTAATTCAAAGAACTTTAGTGATTTCTTTTGCTATTCCTCTGAACTCAATTTCAGCACTAGACAAGGCAACTACTTTCTGTTTCTTGCTGTTCCACGTAACCAACTCTCCACCCACAAGGGTAAAGTACCATGATGTTGACTTTCTATCATCTCGATCACCAACCCAATCTACATCAGTATAAGCTACTAGGTCAACATGTTAATTCCTATGAATAGGATCCCTCGACTACAAGTTCCCTTCAAGTACCTCAAGAGTCTCATTATTGCTTCCATGTGTTGTACTTGAGGACGATGCATGAATCTACTAACCACACTCATAGCATAGGCAAAATCTGGTCTAGTGTGCGATAGATAGATCAACTTTCCCACCAATCTTCGATATTGATCTTGGCCAGTCATTTTTGCTCCTTTAATGAACTGAAGCCCATGGTTAGTTATTATAGGTGTCTCAGTCGGTGGAAGATCAAGAATATACTTCCTCTGATTTATGAAGATCCCTGTCTTAGATCTTAAAACTTTTATTCCTAGGAAGTATTTCAGATTTCCTAAGTCTTTCATCTCACCCAAAACAATAGTCTTTTTAGCTCATCAATCTCCTTTGTATCACTCCCAGTAATAACCATATCATCCACATAAATGACTAAGCAGATGATCTAACGACCTTTCTTTTTCAAAAACAAGGGGTAATCAGAATTACTTAGTTTGTAGCCAAACTTCCTCATAGTTGTAGTGAATCTTCCAAACCACGCTCTTGGAGATTGTTTCAGACCATACAGAGCTTTACGAAGCCTACGCCCATCTCCTTGACTGTACTCTTGCGAGAATCCTGACAGTGCTTGCATATAGACCTCTTCCTCGATCTTCCCATGTAAGAAAGCATTTTTCACATTGAGCTGATACAAGGGCCAGTCTTGGTTTGCTGCAATGGAAAAAAGAACCTAAATGGTGTCGATCATGGCAACAGGAGAGAATGTCTCAAAATAATCCACTCCGTAGGTGTGGGTATGTCCCTTGGCGACTAGACGAGCCTTATACCTCTTAATCATTCCGTCTGCATGATACTTCACAGAGAACACCCATTGCACCCTACTGTTTTCTTTCCTTTGGGCAGAGTACATTGTTCCCAAGTTTTGTTTTTCTTAAGGGCCATAATCTCTTCTTCCATAGCTTTCTTCCACTTTGGGTCACGATGAGCTTCCTCAGTGGTTCTCGGTAAGGTGCTGGAGTATAGAGATGTATTGAAGGCAACTGTTGAATGGGACAATGATTCTCTGTCTGTAGGTTCAATAGGATACTTGGACCTCTGAGATTCAAACTCCGGATCATATCTCTTAGGAGGTACACCTCGTGTACTCCTGGGAGGCAGCTCATATCTCTTGGGAATATTAACATCTTCACTAGGCACATTATTGTTAGTATCATTAGTCGGGGATTCAGGAGTTACCTCGTTTTCGGCAAGATGCTCAGGGACAGGACTGGAATGCGGGGATGGAGGCGCATCAGTTTCTGTGACAACATCAGTGGTGATAGCTACTTGCTCTTTTGGGTCTCGACCATTTGTCAGAGGATGGATAAGCCAGCTTAGATCCTCACTATTCATACTCTCCCCCTGAGATCTAGGCTGGGTGAAGTAATACGAGTCCTTAAAGAAATCACAATCCATGGGGGTATAAAGTTTTTTTTGGGTGGGATCAAAACAATGATAACCCTTCTAATTCACACCATACCCAATAAAAACACATTTAGTAGCACGTGGTTTCAATTTTTTCCGGTCCCGTTTAGAGAGGTGAACGTAAACGACGCAGCCAAAAATATGAGGAGAAAGGGAGTGAGATAAAGGAACTGTACAGTGGGTGGCAAGGGTAGCAAGGGGTGTTTTAAACTCAAGAGATTTAGTAGGTAAACGGTTGGTGAGTTAGTTTGTGGTGGCAATAGCTTTGGGCCAGTATTGAGCTGGAACATGAGATTAAACATAAGGGCACGGGACATTTTGAGCAAGGTACGATTTTTCCGTTCAGCAACTCCATTTTTCTGTAGGATGTCAGGACAAGTAGTTTGATGAATCATACCATGCTGATGAAAGAAATGACGCATGGCATGGGAGATATATTTACCACCATTATCTAAGCGAAGAATTTTAAGGGGGGTATGGAATTGAGTAAGGATCATGTTATAAAATTAAACAAAGACATCAAAGACCTCAGATTTGTGTTTTAGAAAATAAATCCAGCTCATACGAGTGCAATCATCCACAAACAACACATATGACAAACCATGAGAATTAATATCAAGAGCAGGACCCCACACATAAGAATGAATTAAAGCAAAAGGTTTATCAGTCTTAGTCAAACTAGAAGAGTACGAATGTTTATGGCTTTTAGCCAATATACGATTTTCACAATCCAAAGATAAATTACAACTAACAAAAGCTGGAAAAAGACGTTTAAGGTAACCTAGTGACGAATGACCTAAACGTCGATGCCACTTCCACAATTGTTGTGTGGGAGACTCGCGAGCAAGCATTGTATGACCTTTTAGAATCATCTCATCCATATAGTATAGTCCACCCCGCTCAGTACCACGCCCAAGAGTCGTCCCTATCCGAGCATCCTGTACAAGACAACCATCAGAAGTCAGAAGAACAGTACAATTAAGCTCCTTAGTTAACTGACTAGCAGACAACAATTTATGAGAGAGACTTGGACTCAACAAGCAATTTTTAAGCGAAGGGACGTCCAAATTTCAACAAGGCCGGCTTGATCAACAACTATATTTTCCCCATTAGCTGTCTGAACATGTGTACGGGTGGTGATATTAATCGAGGATAAATCCTGTGGGTCAAAGGTCATAGTATCGGTGGCCCCACAGTCAAATATCCTTTGAAAGTTTTGATTTTGACAAAAGAGACCAAGTTTGGGTATGTTAGTACAAAGAGATTGGGTTGGGCTTGGTGTTTGTGGGTATGGGTGGGTACACGGGTAGTGGTTTAAGTTTTTATTATTTTGTGGCTCTTTCGTTTTATGTGGATTTAGGTTTAGGGTTGGAGTAAGGAGTGGGGTATTATAAAAGGGGTTTTAGGTAAGTTTTTTCTCTCCCCTCCCCCTTTGGTGCCGACTGTTGTTTCTCTCTCCTCTCCCTTTTCTCTTGTTTCTGGTTCTTTAATGTTGGCCCTTAATTGTTTTTCTTCCATACCTGAGTTCTCAAATGATGATGGGATCTCACCGTTTTGATCTGCACTTGCAAGGTTGGCCTTGTCGCCGGTCCGATGAGCCAGTGCCTTGGCGGTGCCCCTTCTTCTTTGTAGATCATCCCATGAATCGGGGTTCCCTGCTAGCTTGAAACACCCCTCCTTGGTATGTCGTGTACCACCACAATGGCTACATCGAAGTTTGCGTCGGTCATTTTCTTCACGATGACGGGGAAGGGATTTGTTTTGCATTGCTAGACCCGATGCAATTTCTGAGGGACCCGATCAAGGTTGTTAGGATCGGGATTTTACGTAGGATCGTTGAGGAGGTAGGATCGAAATCGATAGAATCGGATCGTAGGATCATGTGATCCTACAAATATGCATTAATATGCTTTAGATAATTCATTTTCAATTGTATTTGTTCTTTTTTTAAGTTTTAAGGTTTAAATCAACACTTATTTGACTTCAACTATTAAGTTTTGTAGAAGAATATCTTTAATAATCATATTTAAAATGTGAATCAAGAAAAACTTGAATTTTAGTCATATTGATATAATTGTTTAGATATATTCATATATATACATAAGTAAAATCTGGATAATATGAAATTTTTGTACGATTGAAATTACCCTTGTAGGATCGGATCGTAAAATCGTAGGATCGTAGAATCGTGTTACGATCCTACCACTTAAATTTTGGAGCTATGCAGGATCGTACGATTCTACCAACATTAAGATCCTACCTACGATCCGGATCGATCGCCAAATTTTAGATCGTAGAATCGTAGAATCGTTGATCAGGATCGAGATTCTGATAACCATGGACCCGATCCCAATGATGAGACGCTGACCATGATTTTCTGGCGTGATATTTCCCGACGAATAGTGGCATAAGACACTTCCACCGTCGGCAGAGGCTCCATATGTAACAAATCCCTTCTCTTTTTATCAAAGTTTTCATTGATGCCTGTGAGAAATTGGTACAACCTTTGTCTTTGAATGAAATTATTAAAGGTTGTGATATTAGTTGAGCAAGTCATGGGGTTTGGCATGCGTCTGTCAATCTCCTTCCATAGCATGGTCAGTTTACTGTAGAATGTCTCAATAGTGTCGCTCCCTTGTTTTAAGGTGGTGGCGGCTGAACTCAGATCATAGATCTGAAATTCATCTCGACCACTGCCCAAAAGGTTTTCAATCCCTTGCCAAAGATCGCGAGCATTTGTGTAATCGATGAATTGATTAACTATATCTGCATCTATATTATCAATAATCCATGAAATTACCAATGAGTCTTTCTGAATCCATTGTGAATACTCGGAATCTGTGGGTGAGGGAGGGTCGACAGTGATGTGTCTGAGCCGTCCTCTACTATTAATGGCGATTTGCATCAATCGACACCATTTGGTGTAATTGTGATAGGTTATTTTTTCAGAAAGTTGAATAGTGTAATTGTGATTGGTTTGGGGATTTTTACATCAGCCATTTCGGCCATTTTTGAAGGTAAGGGTAAAGGATGAGTTTAATGAACGGTTATCGGAGTTTTCGCGGATCTGAACCGTTCGGCTCTAATACCATGAAAGATTGTATAATGCGGAAATTAGGTTAAGAATACTGTTTTGTATTATTTAGAAATGAATATTACAACCTAATTTATACAAGAAACCAGCTACTCTAACTATGGTAACAAGAATATTACTATAATTCTATACAGAAATTAAGGAAGTAAAATAAGAAAATACGATGTAAAATATTCTATATTCCTACAGTATCAAATAAAAAATGTCATAAATGGCCTAGCATGGTAGATTGGTGGTTCACATTCAATCATACAATACTATAATATTGCTGTTAAATGACAAATGGCAATCTAATAGCCATTTGACAATTAATGCAGCAAAATTAATGGTCATTTAATTATAAATAGAAACATGCATAGAATCTCAATATATAAAATGCTTTTACAATTTGAAATTAATAAAATTATTGCAATAATAACATTTTTGAAAATATTTTGAGGTACTATAAAAAATCTAAAATTTTCCTTTAATATAAAAAATAATGAGATTGTTAGGAAATTTATAAAAATAATTACAACATACATTATTACAATCAAAGTAATTAGATTACTTTAATAAAAAGTATTAAATTTCAATATTTTCCTTTAATACATACATTGTACAGTCAAAATAATTAACTTCCAGTAATATTTGAAAATATTTTTGTAATGACATTATATTATTCCATCCAAAATGGATTGAGTTTTTATGTTGTTATTAATTCAAATATATATTATTATTACATTTTTTAATTATTATAATTTCATAATAATAATATGCAAATTTTTTGATTACTTGATTACTCTTTTATTTAATTATTTAGTGAGTGAGCCAATATATTTTTATAAACAATAAATCAAAATAAATAATTTCCAATAATATCAGGAAATGTGTTTGGTAATGACATTATATTAGTATTACTTTTTTAACTATTATAATTTCATAATTATGATATGCAAAATTTTTTGATTATTTTTTATTATTCTTTTATTTAATTATTTATTGAGCCATTATATTTTTATAAACAATTTGAATATATTATTAAATATTATTTATTGAACTGATAATATGCAATTGCACAATTACTTAAAATTTATGTTTTAAAAAAATCTACTCTACAAATTCCGTGCAATGCACTAGTAGTGATAATAAAGTCGGTGGATTAATGTGGTATGCTCTATGTCTACACTCCTAAATTTTCATATTCACCACCTAATTAATTGTTATTTATGACGTGAAAATTTTTCATACGCATGCATCTGCACTTGTATATGTATTTAAACTCATTTACATACGCTCATTGTTATAAGAATCTCGATTCTAATCTACGATTCTACGATCAAAAAATAGGCAATCTATGCGGATCATAGGTACGATCTTAAAGTTGGTAGGATAGTATACAAGCATATAAAGCTTCTTTTTCAATAAAAAGTGAAATTTCATAGGGTAACCTTGAATTTTCGGTTTTTCCACGTGGTAGACAAATATGTTTTCTAATCCACGTGGTGACCTTTACCTTTCAACTTTTCCACGTATTAGACAAAAAGAAAGTTTTTTTTGTTAATTTTAAGTTATTTTTACCCATCAAATAACATTTTTTTTCAAAAACTAACGTCTTGATCACCCTAATTAATAACATATTTCGAAATCTAGTTGAAATAAATACTTAATTTAACCAAATATAAAATATTTTGTCACAACATAGAAAAATTGAAAACTAAAGGTCACCACGTGATTTTAATAAAACATTTGTGGAAAACCAAACTTAGGGTCACCACCTGAAAAAAAAATAGTATTTAAAGCTTTTCATAACATATTAAATAGTTGGTATTTTATCTTTTTATTTGTTTACATGAATTATATTTTAATGAAGCTCAAATAAAAACCTTTTTACTTAGTTGCAAACTTACTATAATTAAGTCCATTTCTAACATTGAAGAGCAGATATATGGTGAACCATGGAGCCAAGAATCATTGGATAAGAAATTGGGTCCATCAATGCAAGGATTTGCCCAGAATGCGAACCGAATCCAAAATGGAATGGCTGAAACCGTGATGAACGGGTTTAAACCCGAATTGGTACCCGTTTATAAGGAGTTAGTGAACCAATTTGGTGTATGTGATAGGTGGTTTGCTTCGATTCCAGCATCTACCCAACCAAATAGGATGTTTGTGCACTCAGCAACATCTCATGGTTTAATTGGAAATGATAGCAAGAAATTAAATGCAGGAATGCCTCAAAAGACCATTTTTGATTCATTGCATGAATCTGGTCATAGTTTTGGTATTTACTATCAATCTGCACCATCCACCCTATATTACAAGTAAGTTTACACATCCTCTATCCCATTACATTAGGGAATGGGACCCAAATGAACACGTATGGCTAAGTAAGCTCAAATGTTTATTCAAGGATTATGTGAAGGATGGAATATATATACTTCATCTGGTTTTTATTAGTTGCTACAAATAATGACATTTCTTTTCATAAGATGTCACTATATCTGTAGCAGCTAATAAAAATCAGAGAAAGTATATGTTTTGAATAGAGGTGTTCAAAACAGACCCAACAATCTGATATTTATCTGACCTTATAATCGAATTCGATTTGACCCGACTTAAAAATAGATTTACAATTATGTAAAAATCAATGTGGAAACAATACCTGGTTTTGGACCAACTAGAAACAACTAACCTAAAATCGACCAGATGACCTAAATAATCAGCTCTAGTTGGACAACATAATCGTTGAATAAAGGCCTTTTAGCCTTCTTAACCTTCTTACTTTACTGTTCAAGTTCATACAATTAGTGGAGTTTGCTCTAAATTATTTTTTGACAAGACTTATTTTTACTGATTGTAAAACTAAGTAATTCGGATACTACGTGTTGAAGTTCATTCAATTAGCTCACAATTAATTACTCCCTCCTGCTTTTTTGTTGTGCACTTTGGGTTGGCACGTATATTAAGAAAATGGTAGTTGGAGTATTTTAAATGATTATAATAATTGTTAAGGTAGTAGTTGAGGTATTTAAGTGATTATAATAATTGTAAAAGTGATAGTCGGAGTATTTTAAATAATATAAGTGAGAGTATTATGATCTTACTTGTATGAACATATGGTATTTAGCTAAAAAATATTTGCCAAAAATAGAAAGTGGACAATTTGGATAAACTAACCAAAATAAAGAAAGTGAACAATAAAAAAGAAACGAAGGGAGTATTATTTATATTTTCCATTGGAAAATATCTTTAATCAAAAATATTTTCCATTGAAAAATTGAGAAAAAAAACATTTATAATCAAACTTCCATCATCATCGGAAAGACATTATATATATCATGAAAATTTACACTACAAATCATTCTTATTCGAAATTAAAAAAGGTTACTGGAAGTATTACATGGGATGTATATGGGTGGTGCAGGAACCTTAGGAAGTTGAAATATGTGACAAAATTTCACCCATTTGATGTATCATTCAAGCTCCATTGCAAGCAAGGAAAGCTACCCAACTATGTGGTGATTGAGCCAAGATACTTTGACTTGATAGCTTTGCCAGGGAATGATGATCATCCATCCCATGATGTATCAACTGGTCAGAGATTTGTGAAGGAAGTTTATGAAGCATTAAGATCAAGTCCTCAATGGAATGAGATGTTGTTCATAATCATATATGATGAACATGGTGGATTTTTTGATCATGTACCTACTCCTACACATGGGGTCCCTAATCCAGATGACATTGTTGGTCCTGCTCCTTATAATTTCAACTTTGATCGTCTTGGTGTTAGGGTTCCTGCCATCTTTATCTCTCCTTGGATTCAACCTCGAACCGGTAAACTTTTCTTTTATTTAACTTTATGGTAACCATAATTTGTAAATCACCATAAAATGAAAAAATAAAAATAATTAAAACACAAATTTTCACCCTATCAAATCCTACCATATAAGGTGATTTGTTAACTTCACAAATCACTGTTATTACTAAGACCTTTTGCATTGAAATGGTAACATAATATCCTCATTTGGTAATTCGCCTTTTAGCCGATAATTTATTTTCTTTATTGTGACTTTTATTTTGTTTTTACTTTATTGGTTAGTCAAATAATAAAATTTTATTGTAAATGACTTTAAATTTAGTTAAAAAAAGGCCAGCTTTTATCAAATGAAAATGGATTGTTTTGACTTCAGGCTATATCATTTGGACTCTTCATTTTACTTCACGTACATGTGTCTGATCATTGATGCTCGGACATTGGTACGACACTTAGACACTTCATTTTAAGCGTAATATGGAATATTTAGACGTATTCGACAATTGAAAACGCACCAGTATTCGACATTAGCACACTAGTCCAAGTAACATAGCCTTCAGCATATTGACCAACTTTTTCTATAATAAAAAATCAACAATCACTATATAATTTTAGCAAACATTTTCATTAAAATCTAATTCATACAAACAACAAAAAGTTAATGTTATAAGCTAGTCCAAAAGTTCACCAAATGAATCAGCAACCAATTACCAATTACTAAATACCTCCAATATCTTGCTAATTTGGATAATGTGAAAACTGTTTTCCAAGATAATAATAATAATAATAATAATAATAATAATAATAATAATAATTAATATGTAAAATTTATTTTGAAATTATATATTTGGTATAGAAATAATTTTGATGATTGGAATATGTAGTGGTACACGAACCATCAGGACCACAACCAACATCACAATACGAGCATTCCTCAATCCCAGCGACTCTTAAAAAGATTTTCAATTTGAAAGACTTTCTTACCAAAAGAGATGCATGGGCTGGCACTTTCGAAGATGTCGTTAACAGAAGTGCTCCGAGAACCGACTGCCCAGGTATTTAATTTTTGCAATTCAAATAATTTATCATTAACTATTAATAATTAAAAATAATAGTCCGATCCATTAAACAAATTCTTACAATATGTTTGATGTAGTGACATTACCTGAGCCAATGAGACTGAGAGATTTTGAGGCTGAAGAACACAAAAAGCTGTCAGATTTCCAAGAAGACATAGTAAAATTAGCAGCAATTTTAAAAGGAGACCAGAAGACGGTTTTGGAAGAAATGACAGTGGCTGAAGCTGCTAAATACACTGATGAAGCCTTCCAGGTTTACATGGATGAGTGCGTGAAAGCCCACAAAAATGGCGCTGCTGAAGACCATGTAGTTGTCATACAAAGTACTCAACAACAGATGGATGATCTTAAACCCAAATCTTTCTTTCAAAAGTTAATATCCTGCTCTGGTTGGTAATAACTTAATTACTTTCCTAATCCTTCCAATAATTGTGATTAAAATTAATTTATGTTGTTTTTGTATTGATTTGAGTTTAGTTTTGTTGCAAATTGTATAATCAAATTTATTGCACGTTTGTAAATACTGGTTTTGATGGTTTTAATATGTTTTTGCGACTGTTAAGAATTAGGGAGGAGAATGTAAGGAGAAAGTGTATTAGACAATTTAATATGTACCATTGTAACACTGGTATTAGACAACACTGGTTTTATAATGTTTTGATTGAATTCTTTGGGTGTTTACCTTTCTATCCTTCTGTAAATAATGTGTGAAAAATAGTTTTAGCGAGAAGTGTTTTGTCCTGTCTCCCTTGATGTATCTGTCATTGCACTAATTTTTACGATCCAGGTTGTATTGTCTTTATTGATTATTGGAAGGAGAGGTATTCACCTCACTCAAGGATCACAAGTCTGAAGTTTAAATGTGTGTTTGTGTTGTGTCAAGTGTAAGAATCAAATATGCAAGTGTATGATGAATGACAATACTAAGGTGGTTCACCAAACAACGGCTACATCCACCATCTAGCCTAGGATTAATATTATATGTTTAAAGGAGAGAAATACAAACTTGAAAGAATTACAATGGAGGTTAGTGTAAGGGAAGAGAGAGCTAAAATATGGAGTATTACATGAGCAAGAGGTAGTGCTCTTAGATGAGACCTTTTGGCACACTTAATAAAGCACTATTACTGATGTTTATATAGGGGAGAATGACACTAAAGGGGGCAGCAGCTGTATGTTGACAGAAGGCAGCAATAGATCACAAAAAGGAGGGTCAGCAGGCAGCCTTATGTTATCTTGTGCTGCTTGCCTTTCCCTTTTCGTGTATGTCCACGGTCTTCAAGACCTCTTACACCTTGATCTTGGACTGATTTTGTGCACTCCGATTCTTCACATGTCAAGATTTACTACCTATACAATCTTGTACTAATAATTTCCATGCGCGCCCTGCGTAAAACTCCGCGGCCCGCGCACAACATTCTGCCCAAGACAGAACATTCTCTGCACCCCGCACATCCGCGCCCTGCGTAGAACTCCGCACATCTAGCCTTTTTGACCCACACTTGATTCATCTTCTTCATGATCTTGGACTTGGTTCGAGTCACAAAGGCCCAACAGAATACTGAGTTTACACTTCAAATATTATGTGTGCAAGATCATTCTCAAAACTACATCTTTCATGGTTTTTGCTTAGTTGAGTACAGTTAAAGATTAAACTGTTGTGTCTTATTGCTTGCATCAGTTCAAGTTCTTATCAACTCATTATATATCAGTTTTTTAATAATTAAATTCTTGAACATCCATCTGTTCTCGAGCGAGTCTATTTTGGTTATTAGGAATGATGTATCATGATTCCAATGTTTAGATTGCTGTCACGGAAGAGTAGATTAAGACTATTAAGATTGTTCATTGCATCGGTCGTTTTCTACTTGTCTAAGCTAAGGACTGTTTGGAAGGTCATGGGTGCATTTTTCTGAATTTAGTGTTGTTTTGTTTTTGTGTTGTGGAGGCACTTGCACCGATGTGTATCACTTATCTAGAACGCTGGCCAGGCTGATGATAGAATACGATGCATAAGAACATTGACAAACTAGTTTACATTTTTGGCAATTATCATTCCGTTGCAGTCGACTAGTCTTTACATTATAACCTTACAGGGTTTCATCGGATACAAAGTTGCATAATGCCCACGGCTAAAATTTCAGTGCTTGTGTAATTCCATAACACGGATTTGATCACACTATTTTCTCATGTAATTATACATCCTAGTTGGCTCACTTTCCGGGAACAAAGTTGGTGGCGTAAGCCCAGGCATTGTTAGCCACTGGGTCAGCAAGGTGGTCAGAAAGGTTCTCAATAGGACCTTTTCCAGTAACAATTGCTTGAACAAAGAACCCGAACATGGAGAACATAGCTAGTCTCCCGTTCTTAAGCTCTTTTACCTTTAGCTCAGCAAAGGCATCTGGGTCGTCTGCCAAGCCAAGTGGGTCAAAAGCTCCACCAGGATAGACCTTGTCGAGCCCTTCACCCAAAGGTCCACCACCAACACGGTAACCTTCAATCAAACCCATGAGGACAACTTGACTAGCCCAGATAGCGAGAATGCTTTGGGCATGGATCAAGTTTGGGTTGCCTAGGTAATCAAGTCCACCTTCCTGGAAGATTTGAGATCCGGCCTTGAACCACACAGCTTCACCAAATTTAACACCGTTCTTGGACAGAATTTCGGGGAATACACAGCCCAGGGCTCCAAGCATGGCCCACCTGCTGTGGATCACCTCAAGCTCACGATTTCTGGCGAAGGTTTCTGGGTCTGCTGAGAGTCCAGCAGTGTCCCAACCATAGTCACCAGGGAATTCACCGGTCAGGTATGACGGGGTCTGTTCTGAGAAGGGGCCCAAATACTTGGGACGGTCAGGACCATACCTGCATTTTAAATTTCAGATGTTATTCAGCAGATAATTGTTACTAGGATCCTCTTTTAGCTTTCTAACTAAAATCTATAAGGTTCAATTTTCTTAATTGATCTATTACATACCAAGTTGTATCTAATTTAATTTATGGCCCGTTTGGAAATCGGTATTAAATGGTGGGAACAAAGTCACCTGATTCGTTAGTCGCCTTGAGAATAGCGAATCAAAAGCGAATCAAGGTCGGTTTTAGGCCATTTTTGAGAAATTTTGAGCGAATCACGAATTCAAAATGCAAATTATAACTAGCCAATTATGTTTCACTGGGTAGGAATGTTCATAGAAAGTTAGTGTAATTGTGGTAGGAATATCTCTTGACAAGTTTAAAGGTCATGATTATACTCCTTTTAACAATCTCATTGTATTCAAAAAATTTTCATTCAAATGCATTACCGTTTGAATACGTGGTATTAGGTGGTAATGAAAATTATAGAGAATAAAATTTTTTATATGATCAAATTAACTTTCATTACCTGGGAATAACATGATAAATGTAATGAAAATTTACATTAAAATTATTCTCATTCCCACCATTAAGTATCGGTTACTAAATGGGCCGTAATTGAATTGGCGATACAATTTGGTATATAATACAGGTCTACTGACTACTGGGTCAGTTTGGCATCTAAGAACCAAAAACTGTATTAGAAAAGCCGAAAGTGATTCAAAACATGCACATGAAATTGAGACTAGGAAAGACAATGGAGCTTACCAAATGCTCTGAGGAGCGCTCTTGACTGTGCGGCGCATGGAAAATCGGCCTCCATTGCCACCGACCTTGCGGACGAGCTCATTCTGGTTCTTCAACAAGGTCTGCCCAGCAAATGCAGATTGTTGGATAGTTGAAGTGGCCATAGCTTTTACTTGTGTTTACTGTTTTTTACTTGTTCTGCTGATTATTGGGTTGTTATGTTTAAGTGACTGGTACTGTATAAATATAAGTTTGTGGGTTATGATGTGCATCAGGAAGGGTATACCTCACCAGTCAGCATCCTCCTATTGGTTATCAAGCTCATGGGTAGATTTTCCTGCTGATTTTTCAAGGGATAAAGAGGTTGAATTTTCGCCATGTAGGATCCCATAATGTTGTTGCCGGATATCATTTTGTAGGTTTAATCTAAGCCACAATATCCTTGGATACTCAGTTGCCTGGTTGGATATTTTTGGATGTATTATTTTGTTTCCCTTTTATCATGTATCGCTATCTTGGTCCGTGGCCTAC
Organism: Amaranthus cruentus; assembly: GCA_019425755.1. NCBI lineage: Eukaryota > Viridiplantae > Streptophyta > Magnoliopsida > Caryophyllales > Amaranthaceae > Amaranthus > Amaranthus cruentus. The sequence continues at coordinate 11,123,936 of CM033464.1, forward strand.
CCTCTTAGTCCGGCCTAGAGGTGTTCATTTGGGTCATTAAGTAGATTTCGGGTTAAATATTTCGAGTTAATTTGAAATCCGATTTTGTGTCGATATTGATTTTTTCAAAATTGTAAATTATTTTTAAAGTTGGGTCAAATTGAGTTCAGTTACAGCATTAGATAAATTTCGAATAATCGAGTTTGTTTTAAACACCTCTAATCCTACCTAATTTTGTATTAGTTTGGTTAACCTGACTATGGGGCGTGCCTCATGGATAGAACACCTTATACAACAATTCGTAAAAAAATTTATTTGTCCGAAAAAATAGTAGGAGACATAGTTTTTTTTTAAAAAAAAAGGAAAATTTTCAAAAATAAATCAATATTTGCTTAATCCCAAAAAATAAAACCAACTATTATTTATTTTTAAATAACCCCCTTGTTGGTATTATAAACTCATTGTTTATTTCGAATTAATTGACTTATAGATAACGCTTATTTTTAGCAAATATATCAAATAGATTGATTAATTTAAAAATAAACAACATGCAAGTTTATTTTCTGCAGATCGAGCAAAATTTGGTTTGTTAGTGACAATGTTCCCTAAAAAGTAATGAAAAAGCTTAATATATGTGCAACAATACTATACTAATATAAGAGTACTAAACTAGTATAAAACTCGTACAATGCACGGATTTCTTAGTATGAACTATGAAGATATATATAAAAATAATTTCAAAGATATGTAATTTATAAATATATCATACACCAAAGATGTGTAAATATTATTTTTGGTGTGACAATGTATTTCATCATCTTTATAATTTTCAAATATGTGACGTAAAATTGTCCACGAACAAAAGTACGTTTAAGTACGAATAAACCAACAACATGTCTACGATTCTTATTAATCTTTATAGAAACAAACAAATACACATCAAATCACTTTTCTAAAACAAAAGAATACTCAATTTCTAGATACTACATACACAAATGTTGTTGGTAGTATCATGTATGCAATGGTGTGTAGTGTGTGCTCATCCCGGAATAGCACAAGCGGTAAGCATTGTAAGTAGATACATGGGTAATTCGGGGAAACGACATTGGGATGTGGTAAAGTATGGCTTCTTAGATAAGTGAAAGGGTACATCAGATGTATGCCTCAAGTTTGGGTTAGACAAAACCGGGCTCATTAGTACATTATAAACAACAAAAATAGTACATTATATATAACTATAATAATCTAAAAATGCAATATAAGGCAAATGTAGCTTGATATTTTGTATAAACTTCTCCTAATCTTTCTCGAGTTGGAGACTCTTTTGGTCGTGCTCTACTTTATAGATATGAGTTACCGCCGTCCTTCCCTTTTCAAACATTATCCATAGTTTTCTATGAATGGAATACACTGGCTAGGATGGTGATGATGACACTATTTAAGTAATTCCTTGATATACTCTTAATTTGTATATATACCTTGATATTTTCCATTATTTAACAAGAAATGAATCAAATAATGAAGGAAAATCTAAAAAATGTCAGTGAGATTCACCCCACATCTCTACAAAATAATCATAACACTTTCCAAGACCCAACGTTTCCTCCGAAATATGACGTCGAGCTCTGACTATCTTATGTTGACTTGCACTACGCTTTAAAGTGTGGCGATATTCCAAAACAATCTGCTCAAAAACTTCCGCTTCAAACATGTTTATATTAATTTTAGGCTTCATTTTGTCTCTCACAAACGCAAACGCAAGTTGATCTCTATGATTAAAGGCGTCTAACTCGTTGAACATTAGGCATGAAAACAAATTGCTTCCAATCCCATGCTTCCGTAATATCATGGCTGTATCTGGCACGTCTGCAACCAAACAAAAATAATTGAAGTTATAGGAAAAATTGTCTAGAATAATCTTACCTATTATCCATCTGGTGTGAATAATCTCTGCTATTGATTAATTCTAAATAATTCAACTTTTGTATTTTATTTACTGACAGCACCCTTTTTACATTATAACTGATTACTGTAGGTATCTACTATTAAACAGTTGATCTTTTGTTAAGACAAGGCTAGGCTTGAGAATAGCTACGTGTAAGGTGAGAAATTAAAAAGTTGATCTTTCGATTGGAATCGAACTTTCTATTCAAAGGTTAGATAAAGTCATTAATCGCTAGAATTATACAGCTTATTAAAAGAGTTGCCAAATTACTCTTATAATAAGATTATCCAAATAGCAAAATATTAAAGTTCTTAAGATAAGTTGTTCAAGTATCAGGGAAAAATTTATTATATAACTAAAAGTAATTAATTCTATTTATCTCTTCTAACCGATGAAAATGTTATAGATTTTAAATAATATATTTTATAGTAAAGTATTTATCAAAAGGAAATAATTGTAAACTAATGTACTCCTATTTTTAATTTAAACATATTTGATGTTTTTGCTTTTAAATATTTTTCTAAAGTTATAAATGTAAATTGAATTAATGTATTAAAAATAGTTGCAAAATTCTATATGAGACTCTTTTAATAAGATTATCCATATAGCAAAATATTAGAGGTTTTAAGATAAATGTTCAGATATTAGGGAAAATTTTATTATATACCTAAAAAGAATTAATTCAAGTTAGTTCTATTTTAATCGATAAAAAGGATGTATAGATTTTTAATAATTTGTTTCAGTAAAGTACTTATGAAAAGGAAATAACACTAGTAGAATTATCGTCATTTGCTACTATACAAATGTGCTTATTTTCTGCTCAATTTGGAATTGCGACAAATGGAGGGGCAACAAATAACCAAAAAGCTTTTTGCTGTTAGTTAAAGAACCACAACAAATAAAAATTATCATGTGTGAAGAGAATCGGAGTTAAACGGGTAAATAACAGTGTAAGATTTTTCAATTGAGAGAAAAAAAGAGGGTGAAGTGAGTGACTTGTGTTATACTATTTTGCTATTGTTCAATAGAAAAACAAAAATAAGATTTTTTACTTGCCGTTAATGTTAAAAATAGTAGCAAAAATAATTTTAATGATATGAATTGTCAAAACAGTAGCAATAATTACATTATTTGCTATGTTTGAGATTTAAGTAGCAAATAAATAGCAGCAAATTAGATTTATTCTACTAGTGTAAATGTAAACTAATGTAGTTTTAATTAATTTAAACATATTTGATGTGGATTTTTGTTTTTGTAATATTTTTATTAAGTTATATAATGTAAAATTGAATTATTGCTAGCATTCAATGGTCTAATAGCAAATTGTTGTATTAATATTATACGATCATTACATTCTATTGAAAGAATTTCAACTTGATAACGATGATAAAGTTACTTCTTTGTTAAAAATCAATTGCTTATATTGTACAAATTTTTATACTGATAACTCATAATTTTCCTTAGCACCGAAATTCATTACTCTTTTCCTTCAGTAAAGTTGAATTATCCTATTTCTAGCTCTCTAAGGTCTCTCACCAGCCAATGTATTAATTTATTTGTTGAGTTAATTAATATATAATCCACTTAAAGATACTAAAATAGTTTGAAATTTGGATAGCTGTCTCTAATTGGCAGATGGTATCTTCAATTACCAGAATTTTAATTTGCATAAGTTTTTAATTGTATAAAATACTCCGATCCTATTATTCTAGATGTGTACTAAAGATTGGGAAAAGTTAAACCAAGTATTAAGTGCATTTAAAAAATAAAATTTTCCCATTTTATATACTCCACTCTCTTTGTTTCTTAATGAAGTTTTCATAAGAAATATCCACGAGAATTATGATAAATAAAATCATTTAGATGATGAATATATTATTTTATTGACAATAAATTTGACGGAGAAAAAAATAGGGATCATAAACATTAAAAAATATTTAACAAGAGTTAGTGGAAAAAATTGAGGAACACAACTAATAAATTTTTTTTTTTATATAGTTATGAATAACATGTGAGGACTATAAGAAATACTCCTTCTGTTCTCTTTGATTTGCATTGAGAAAGAGGATAAGTTTTAAAGATGTGGTAATAAATAAAAAGAGAGATAAATGTCGATGAAATTAAAAGAATGTTAAAATATATGGATGAGATTAAAAGAAAATGGTAGGTCATCATCCAAAAATAGAAATGATGAAAAATTAAGTAAGACGGATCAAAATGAAAAATACTACAAATTCAATGGGACATAGGAAGTATAAAATATTAAAATGAAATTAGTGGAAGATATGTGTATACCATAAACATTCTTGAAATATAGAAATGAAGATAAACAAGATTATTTTTGTCTAAAATTTGGAATGTACAAAGAAAGATTCTTTATGAAAATAAAGAATAAAATACTTCAAAATGATAAATAAGAACTTTTTTTAAAAAACAGTAAGAGTACAATTTAATTTTTTTAACCATTTTAAATTATTTGCTACTACTTTTGACAAAGATAACCACATAAAATTATTTTTTGCCCTTACTTTTTTTAACACTAAATCACATCTCATCAATGAATTATTATAGTTTTTTATCAAGAAATTTTCCTTTTTTTATTCTTGTGCAGAGCTGAAATGTAGGCAAAAATACAAAACAAGAAAATGTACTTTCTCCCTTATATTATACTTACTATATTTCACTTTTTACGCATTTTAATGTATTATTTTGTTTATTTATATGTTGAATTATACAAGTCTAAAAGTTATAAAAAGCTAATATTATTAAAGCATGCGATTAGACAAATTTGTTAAAATCGGAATTCTACTTAAAATCGTTTAAAGAGTAGAATCAAATCGATAGAATCAAATTGTGAAATCGTATGATTCTACAAATAAACTTATGGTATGTTTGGCAACTTGGAATTCATTTCCAAATATTGAATTGATCCAAATACTATGTTTGACAAACATTAAATTTGGAAATGCGAAATTGGGTCAATTCCATAGCTATGCAATAACAATGTAAAAATTTGGTCAAGTATCAAAATTTGCAAATTCCAAGTATATAGATGTCATTTACAATTTTTGAATTTGATTACCAAAATTAAATTCCTTATTTTCAAATGAATTCTATGTTGCCAAACACTATCTTAAATATATTAAAAATATCTAGTTCCTTATCATTATTATTCATTTTAAGAGTTTAAATCTTTGAATTAAAGTTTCTTTGACTTTATTTTTAAAAATATAACAAAAACTTTTTATTAATTAGATTAAATCTTTATACCGATTAAGAAATTTATTTTTTAAAACTTTTCATGATGGAACATTTAAAATTTATGTGTATATGTGAAAACGATTAGTAAACGATAGTACATAAGAAAAATTAACAATAATTGATACTAAATTTGTAGAATCGGATCGTTAAATCGTAGCATCGTAGAATCGTGTTTAGTTTAGATTCTACCTTTAAAAATTCTATTCCAACTAGAATTGTAAGATTCTACAACTTTAAGATTCTACCTAAGACTCAAATCGCTCGCTTGTTTTCGGATACAAAATCGTAGAATCGTATATCAGAATCGCGATTTTAACAACGCGATTACACGATTCAAACAAGATCTCACTTGACTATATTTTTACTTACACATTAGTCATAATATAAAATAAGCTTGAACAATTAATAGTGTACATATATAATCAAAATGTAGCGAGTATTTAGAACGGAGGAAGTACTTATTAAGTGGGACCCCTTTCATTAATAATTAATAATTAGCATAATGATAAAGGTATGGCAATGTAAGCTTACTTCTATACTTAGAGTTAGGTAAAAAGGTCTATCCAACATTGTAACATACAACTCATTACATGTACTAATTCTACAAATATACTAATATCAAACGTGAAAATGGACGTCTTAAACTTTGTTTTGAAGCAAAAATTGATTACAAATCCTTTTTAATCTTTGGTGCTAGTTACGCTTCGCCTTTACACTTTTCTTTATGAACACCTAAATCACCGATTTTATTTATTACACTTTTTAATTGTAAAAACATGATATCACACAACCTCACCTCAATAAATTAATAATATGTACTTCATTTTTAAAGGTTTCTTCTAGTACAACCGGTATACCAAACTTATAAGTTCAATTAACGCAACTAATTCAGATTCTGGGTGTTGGTCATTTTATTGTAAAAAAAGGTTTATATTTTTCTTCATGTTTTCCTTGTATACTAAACTAAATCCTCTTTTACTTTCTCGAACACAAAATTTTAGAATGTTGAATTTCATTAGGTCGTGTTTGGGAACTAGTATTTTATTTCAATCTAATGATTTCAATTATGAAATCATGAATGTAGAATTTGAGAATGACAAGGTTGGGGGGTCATTTTCAAATCCTCATCTTTAAACCATTTTGATAACAATTGTGAATTTGACTCAAATTCAAATTTGTAATTCTAGTATTTGCCAAACACTAATTTTGAGTCAAATCTATATTTTCAAATGAAATCCCCATTTCCAAACATAGCATTATATTTTTCTGCATATACTAAATACACCATTCGTTTCCTTTTGTTCTTCCCGTTTACTTTTTGCACGGTTTTCAAAGTATATTTTAAATCACAATATCTCTAAATACACATAACAAAAAATTATAAAAAATATATATTAAAAAAGTATACATTAAGACGAATCTAACAAGATCTCACATGGATATATTTTATCTCCTAAATATGTGTCGAAAACATTAATCAAATTTCTCTCTCCTTAAGGTGGATTACTCTAAATGGAAAGAACATTTGAAAACGAATGAAGTATTATTATGTTCGATAAGAATTTAGGAGAGAAGGGAAAAAAAGGAAATGAAAAGGAGGAAAAGGAGGAGAATTGATAAAAATTACATTTCTCTTATTTGTCTATGAGGGAAAGACAAAACAAATTTTGTGTTTACAATTCTTTTTTTCTTTTCAAATCTATATACTTTTAAAGGAATTCATGTATTTCTCCAAAATGCTACCTATTCTTTCATTTTTCGTTTATCGTTCCTCTATTTCCTAATATGCTATTTTGGGTCTAATTGATCACATTCCTACTGCCCTTTTTTAGGAGGGGTTGCGAATATGATTTATTCGTCATCTTTCTCCGGACCCTTCCTTTATAAGCGGGATTTATTGGGTATTATGCTAATTGCTATAGTAAGGTACAATATTTCCTAATATGCATAAAAAATAAACAATAGCAAGCATAAAACCAAGATAAAACCAAAATGTTAATAAACATTATGATTTACCTGATGAGTAAGGCAGCTTGGTTGATGACCAAGGACGCAACCCATTCTCACAATAAGTTGCCATTTGCATCCTTATTTCTTCTACATCCAACCATTTCCTCCATCTTGTAGTAGCCATAGCTTCTTCCATGGTATGCATAAAAAAGGGGTGCTTTGAAATGGCCATATCCACATCTTCCTTGATAACAAGAGAATGAATCAAAAGCAAAGGATCAACCACAAGTTGTAATTTAGCATCCAACCAAATGCTATACTTTGCATTGGGAAAAAGCCTATGAACCAAGTACTTTGGTATTACACCATTCATGGCTGGATTTGGGTATAGCCCTTTAGTGGAAACACTTAGTAGCCTCCATACACCAATCTTATAGTTGATTGTCTCTTTTGAAAATAAGTTTTGATCAATAAGCCCTTTCAATGTAACATTATCTACAAACATGAAGAAACAAGTAATATCTAGAGTCTTAGAGCCTAGCCCTTTTGGTTGTCGGATTTTATCATGATCATCGAATATAGCTGAAACTACTACCACTTCTTTGCACTTTTCCATCTCAGCTTTATCTGAAAACCACAAAATATTGCATAAGTTTAAGATTTTAATTGACAGGTTATTTGACATGATATCAGAAGCCAATATGATAAGAGGTTACGGGTTCGAATCCCAGTTACTTTTCATTTAAAGTGGAATATTTAGCACAAGGTATATATGAAGAGGAAATGTGTTACATTGACACTTCCAGCCTAAAAGACTATCGTGTGAAAGGGGCGTGTGAAAGCATGTGACACATTCTAGGGCTCAATCATCAGTTAAAACTTTAGATTGAGTTGATTCCTTGACATTTAAGTGATAATTTCAAGATTGGAAAAACATTTGTACACTCAATTCCATTTGATGTAAAAAAGAAAAGAACAATATCCTTGAGATTCCACATTGAATACTAACCATTAAGATTGATAGGATACGGGTGAAAGAAACCACATGGAAAATCCATCTTTTGTTGTAATTGATCCAAGATAGAAATCCTTATCTCTAAGCTTAAATTCCCACCAAATGTGCTAGCCTTTCCTTGCTTGTAACTCAATGGAAAATTGGTCGAATTTCGACAACATTGTTGAACCTCCATAAAAACAGATGGGTAATCTAAACAACCCAAAAAAACATAACTAAATCAACCATAAAAAATGTCAAGGTCATTGATAAGAGAGAAGAATGAGTTTTACCTGAGAAAAAAACAGGGGAAGAACAGGACGTGCGAAGAGTAGGTAAGGCATGTTTGTGTTCACCATAAGAAGAAGGGTAAGTAAAAAGAGGGGATTGAATTGGATCATAAGGCGCAGCACGAAATAGGACGCATTTAAAGCTTGGAGAGATTGATGCATAAAAGGCTAGGAAAAATGAAGTAAAAAGGTAACAACAAGAGAGACATAACCGCTTTGATTGTAGTAACAAAGGCATAGATGGCAATGGAGATGATGCTACAACATTGAACCTACTCTTGGGGCGCCACAACAAACAGGTTAATTACCAAGTATTAGTAATGCAAATGTGTCTAACTTTATACACAACAGTAACAATGACATATCCTTACACCCAAATGATAACTATCAGGGCCGGCCCTAGATTTTTAAGGGCCCGGAACGAAAAGTTATTTATGGGCCTAAATTGTTGTATATATAAAAAAATTCCAACTTTAACACAAAATGAAACAAAAAATTTTGGGGCCTTGAGCGTAATCACGCCTTGCCCTTGCTTAGGGTCGGCCCTGAATTAAACTAGTTAAGTAACAAAATTCTCCAAGATCATGCCACTACGTCATCAATTGTATTGGTATCATAAGAGAAATTAAGAAAACTAGAATCTGTATTGTAAGTGAGTATTATTTTAATTAAATAATAGTGTGAAGTAATATTTGTATTGGTATGATAGGAGAGACAAAACATATAAATTAGAAATAAAATAAATAAAAAAAAGAAATTATCATTGTTATTAATATAGGAAGAGTATATTCGGGAAAAATGAAAGGGAGTATGGAGGTATATTTGAAAAAAAAAGATTTTCAAAAATAAAAAGTATTTTAAAATGGACAAACATTGAAAAGTATCTATTATAATAAAGTGGACAAACATAAAAAAAAGTTAATAAATTTTACAATAATCCCTAACATTATCTAATGCATGATTCTACAACAAGTACAAGCATACAATAGATTAATTACACGTGTATGTGAGTAAAGAAGGAAAGAAACCTGTTTTAATTGGAAAGGAGTATCTGGAACTATAACCTTCGCTAATTTCTTCTCACCTTCAAATTTTATTTTAAAGAAGTCATAATTCATAACAAATAATTTGCTCGAATCAAGAACGGATGGAATTAAGTTTAGGAATTGAAGAAAGAGAAAAACTTACATTTATCACTATATTTATTTGGTATAATTAGTTTAATAGGTTGTGTTTTATTAGTATCTTGATGATTGATTTTTACTTCAAGAATTGAACAGATCCAATTTTTTTGAATCAAGAAACCTTAAATATTGTAGGAATTGCCAAATTTAGCATAGAGACATGTATGAATAAAATGCACAGAGAATAACGCAAGAAAAAACTCATTTGTTAAATACACGTATAAAAATACTAAATTAATATATTTGGCAGGTGATCAGTGACGAATCTAAAACAAAATCATATGATGTCAATAATATTTAAAATACTAATTTGTTATAGAAATCATTTTACCGTACCATGAGACGAGATTATTAGGTCAGCCCAAACTTTAAAAAAAGTTCTTGCCTGTATAATTCAAATTCCATTTTTTAATGTATATAGTACTAATGGGCTGTGATTTCAAGTATAAAGAAGATCAAAGATAAAGAGTTTAGTGTTTCCAGCAATTTTCTGTTATTCTATTCACACCTCCATCTCCATGATTATATACACAATACAAGAAATATAAACGGAAAGAATAAAAAAGGCTATACAAAGATTACGCCTAATTATACTAATTCCTAATATAGAATATCCTAAAATATGCTAGAATATAACGTATATTCTAACACTCCCCCTCAAGTTGAGTCATCGGATCTCCGATACCCAACTTGCTAAGAACTTCTTCGAACCACTGTGACCCTACTGCTTTCGTGAGGATATCTGCAAGTTGATCTTCGGACTTTACATGAGGTAGCTTGATTATTTCTCCTTCGAGTTTCTCCTTTATGAAATGTCTATCCACTTCCACATGTTTTGTTCTGTCATGTTGAACTGGATTCTCAGAAATATTAATCGCAGCTCGGTTATCACAATATAATTCACAGCTCTCTTTTGGGGCAAAGCCCAAATCAGTTAACAACTTTCTCAGCCAAAGAACTTCTTGAATTCCTTTTGCCACACCTCTGAACTCAGCTTCTGCACTGGATAATGCCACCACTTTCTGTTTCTTGCTTCTCCAAGTTACCAAGTTTCCTCCCACAAGAGTGAAGTAACCTGATGTCGATTTCCTGTCATCCCTATCACCTGCCCAACCTGCGTCTGTGTATGCTCTGAGATTGAGGTGACCATTTTTCTGATAAAGGATTCCCCTACCTGGATTTCCCTTAAGATATCTCAAGATACGAACAACTGCTTCCATGTGCTGAGTCTGAGGTTTATGCATGAACCGACTAACAACTCCAACTGCATAAGCGATGTCAGGTCGTGTATGTGCTAAGTATATCAGCTTCCCCACCAATCTCTGATATTGTTCGCGGTCAGCCAATTCTCCATTCTGGAGCATCTGTAACCCATGGTTTACAACAATCGGTGTCTCAATAGGTTTACAATCTATCATCCCAGTCTCAGCTAACAGATCAAGGACATACTTCCTCTGTGATATGAATATACCTCTGTTTGACCTCAGAACCTCAATACCCAGAAAGTATTTAAGTCTTCCTAGATCTTTCATTTCAAATTCCTGGAACAACTTCCGTTTCAAATTCTCGATCTCTGCCTTATCATCTCCAGTAATAATCATATCATCAACATAAATAATCAGACAGGTTATCTTACCTCCTCTTCTCTTCAGGAACAAAGTATGGTCAGAATGGCTCTGCTTATACCCAAAACGCCTCATAGCAGACGTGAATCTCCCAAACCAAGCCCTAGGAGACTGCTTTAGCCCATAAAGAGCTTTTCTTAACCTACATCCTTCCCCTTTTGAGAATTCTGAAGTGAATCCTGGTGGTGCCTCCATGTAAACCTCGACCTGTAGTTCCCCATGAAGGAACGCATTCTTCACATCGAATTGAAGAAGAGGCCAATCCAGATTTGCAGCTATACTGAATAGAACTCGTATGGTATCTAGTTTAGCTACTGGTGAAAAAGTCTCTGAGTAGTCAATCCCGTAAGTCTGGGTGTACCCTTTTGCAACCAATCTGGCCTTATATCGTTCAATCGACCCATCAGATTTATACTTAACTGTGAAGACCCACTTGCAGCCAACAACTCTTTTCGAACTCGGAAGACGACATTTATCCCAAGTACCATTCTTCTTAAGAGCATTGATTTCTTCTTCCATTGCCCGTCGCCAATGATCAGTTTCAAGAGCCTCCTTTACATTAGCAGGAAGCTTAGTACTATATAAAGCTGTTTTGAAGGCCAAAGCACTCTGTGATAAGTTCGCCCTATCTCCTGATTCAACTGGGTACCTGGATCTCAAAGCCTCATATTCCGGATCATATCTCCTTGGAGGAACACCTCGTGTAGTACGTGGAGGTAAAGCATAGGGAATCTCCCTACTAGCCCCAGTCTCTGTACTATGTCCTGTATCGGCAATCTCAAGTATAGGTGCATCATCAACAACATCAGGTATAGTAGTATCATCAATATTAACAACATCATTGCTATTATCAACAATACCAGTACCAACATTACTATCAAGAGAACTCACCTGATGATCAGACAGAACTGGTAATGGAATTGAAGAGGACTGTACAGCTTGAATAGGTGACTCAGCGGCATCGCTTACTTGTTCGTTTTGGTCTAAGTATAAACTGGAACTTATGAGCCATCCGAGATCGTCATTAGATCTCTCCCCCTGACATCGAGGATGGGAGTAGTAGTAGGAATCCTCAACAAAGTCACAATCCATAGTAGTATAAACTCGCTTAGTGAGGGGGTCATAACACCGATAGCCCTTCTGATCTCGTCCATACCCCACAAAGATGCATTTCTCTGCTCTAGATTCAAATTTACTCCGCACTCGTTTGGGTTGATGAACAAACACAACACACCCAAATATCCTGGGTGGAAGGGAATGTGATGAAGGTAAGGTATGAAAGGTTTTTAAGGTGTCAAGAGGTGTGTGGTAGGTCAGGCTTTTTGTGGGTAGACGGTTTGTGAGATAGTTTGCGGTAGCAACAACTTCGGGCCAAAGATAAGTAGGAACATGGGATTCAAGCATAATAGCACGGGTTATCTCAAGGAGGGTTCGGTTCTTTCTTTCTGCGACCCCATTCTGTTGAGGTGTGTCAGGACAAGAAGTTTGGTGAATTAAGCCATGATCAGTAAAGAATTGATGCATGGCAGAGTTAACAAATTCCCGACCATTATCAGACCTAAGAATGCGGGGTTGGGCTTGGAACTGGGTACGGATCATGTGGAAAAAGTTAACAAACACCTTATACACTTCAGACTTATGTTTCAAAAAATATATCCAGCTCACACGAGTGCAATCATCAATAAACACAACATAATACAAGTAACCATGCAAGCCAACTACGGGAGCAGGACCCCACACATCAGAATGAATCAAACTAAAAGGAATATCATTTGTACTTGAACTACTAGGATAGGAATGTTTGTGACTTTTGGCCATGATACAGGTTTCACATTTGAAATTCAGCTTATTTTTAACCAAAGTAGGGAATAACTTTTCTAAGTACCCTATAGATGGGTGTCCGAGCCTACGGTGCCAAGTCCATATTTGTTTATCCTCTAACCTGTGAACAAGCGATGCTTTGCCTTTTTGAGTCTCCTCTTCCAAGTAGTACAAGCCATCTCGTTCAATACCACGCCCAATAATTTGTCCTGTCTGAGCATCCTGCACCACACAATAACCAGATTTAATGAGCACCGTACAATTAAGATCCCTTGTGAGCTGACTTACAGATAACAATTTATGTGACAAATCAGGAACATATAAACAATTATTTAAACTGAAATTTTTATTAAAAGAAATAGTGCCAGCTCCGCCCACTTTAATCTCTTCTCCATTTGCGGTCCGGATAATATTTTTCAAGGGTCTCGACCGTGTATCAAAATCATTTGGGTCATATGACATAGTATCCGTTGCTCCACAATCGAAAATCCATCCTCCACGAAAGATGGACAATGCTAATCCATGAGATGAGGGCAAAATAGCCACGTCACACCCTCCTTTTTCTTTTAAAAAACACGGCCCATTTGTGGCCACATCACTTACTCCTTTTTCTTTAAATGTACACGGCCCATTTTGTGATTTAGGGCACTCATCAAATTTTCCTTTGTGTGCGCCGTTTCCAGAGAAAGCTCTTCCTCCTTCTCTCTCTGTGATGCTCTTAGTATAAGCAACACCACTCAAAGCTGCTCCTTGAACCTCCATGGAAGAACATACTTTCATGGAAGAACCTCCATTAATGGCTGTTGTGCCGGTCTGATTTCTGACCATTTTTTGCTTCGTTTCTTGATTTTTCAAGGAAGAATCGAAATACTTATTTACTGGGTCTAAACTCTCCAATTTCCAAGAATTTAGAATCGGATCTGGGCGGGTCCATTGGCTGTCTATTGCGTCGTTTTTGGATGAGTAGGCAATGATGTTATTGAGCCTATCTCGTCCATTAATGGCCGACTGTATCAACCTGGACCCTTCTGTGTAGCCTTGATCTGGTTGCTTTTCGGTTTTGGTGGGATTATGGTTTGGGTTTATGGTTTTAGTGAATGTGATAGTTTTCGATTTTTCCTCCATTTCTGTATTTTCAAGGTAAGTTTAAGGTAGATCGGTATATGATGAAAAACAGCAAAAACGATTCAGAATCGTTGCTGCTCTGATACCATGATTTCAAGTATAAAGAAGATCAAAGATAAAGAGTTTAGTGTTTCCAGCAATTTTCTGTTATTCTATTCACACCTCCATCTCCATGATTATATACACAATACAAGAAGTATAAACGGAAAGAATAAAAAAGGCTATACAAAGATTACGCCTAATTATACTAATTCCTAATATAGAATATCCTAAAATATGCTAGAATATAACGTATATTCTAACAGGCTGCTTATACGGGCTCATTTCATGATGAGTCTGTCTCATACAAGATTTGTTGTATTTAAAAAATGTGTTTAAGGAAGTTTGAACCAAGGTCAATACATTCACATAACAGATTTTCTACCAATTAAATCAAAACATATATTAATATTAATAGGTATATAATTTCATACATAAATGTTGTAAGGTGACATCATTACCAACCCCCTAAATCCGCCCCTAAGTGGTAATAGTATTACGAGGAAATAAACTTTTTTGTAATTAAACCTTCGTTAACATGGAAATAACAAGATAAACAAAACGAAAATTTAACTAAAATTCATTCTCATTCACCATTGACTACCGATTACCAAATGGGTTGTAATATAATACAGGTCTACTAGGTTATTTTGACATCTTAGAACCAAAAACTGTGTTTAGAAAAGCTGAAAGTGATTCCGCATAATTGAGACTAGGAAAGGAATATCTGTTCATAAATTTAATAGTCATGATTGTAATCCTTCAACAATTTTAGGTGGTAATAAAAATTATGGAGAAATAAACTTATTTATGATCAAATTAACTTTTATTACCTGAGAATAACATGATAAATATAATGAAAATTACATGACAAATTGTTCCCATTCAAACTATTGAGTACCGATTACCAAACGGGCCGTAATTGAATTGGCAATACAATTTGGTATATAATACAGGTCTACTGGGTTATCTTGACATCTCAGAACAAAAATTGTAATAGAAAATCTTAAAGTGATTCAACAAATGCTACATGAAATTGAAACTAGGAAAGAAAATGGAACATACCGAATGCTTTGAGGATTGCTGTTGACTGTGCGGCGCATGGAAAAGCGGCCTCCATTGCCACCTACCTTACGGATGAGCTCATTCTGGTTCTTGACTAAGGCCTTAATTTAAGCCACAATCTCCTTTGATACTCACTACTCGGTGCCTGGTTGGATCATTTTGGATGGCTTATATAATTTGTTTCCCTTTTGTCATGTATCGCTATCTTTGTCCTACCCAGAGGTGTTCATTTAAGTCATTGAGTAGATTTTGGGTTAGGTGCTTCGGGGTAATTTGAAATCAAGTTTTGTGTTTATATTGATTTTTTATAATTTTAAATATGTCGGGTAAATCAGGTTCAGTTACAATGTCGGATAAATTTTGAATAATCAATTCTGTTTTGTATACCTCTAATCCTACCTTATTTTATATATTAGTTTGATTATTTAACCTGTATATGGGGGGCGTGTCTCACGAATAGAACACCTTATATTACAATTCGTAAAAAATTTATTTGTCCAAAAAAAATAGCAAGAGATATATAGTATTTTTTAGAAAAAGGGAAAAATTGTCAAAAATAAATCAATATTACTTAATCCCCACAAAGTAAAATCAACTATTATTTATTTTTAAATAGACCCGTTATTGGTATAATTGTTAATTATAAATCAACTATTATTGTTTATTTCTAATTACTTGACTTATAGATAAGGTTTATTTTTAGCAAATACAAAATAGATGGATTTATTTTAGAATAAACAATAGGCATGTTTAGTTTTTGCGGATCGAGCAAATTTAGGTTTGATAGTGATAATTTTCCCTGAAGAAAGGTAATGAAAAAGCTTAATATTATTTGCATCAATATATACTACTAGTATAGAAACTCGTGCAATGCACGAAGTTATTAGTATAAAAATACATATAAATATCATTTTAACTTAAGATGTAATAACATGCTATCAGTATAAAACTATTATAAATAGATAGAAGATTTTAGAATATGTTGTGCTTTTATTGAAAACAATAAGGTTGTTAATAACTATTATTTAAAGCTCTCATACTTTTAAAGGCAAATATGGGAAATCTTTTAATGTTATCATAATGATTATTAATCAAGACAATTTTTAATTATCATATATCTTTTGTTTCTTGATGAAATATTTTAGAAATTGAAATTTTAATGAAGCAACTTTATTAATTATAAAATATCACACATAAAAAAACAAATATATATATTAGTGAAATTCCACATGGTAATCCAAAGGTTTCGGGTTTTCCACGTGGTAATCAAAACTTTTAAAAAATGCACGCGGTAATCCTGAGGTTTACCAAAGTGTTCCACCGTGACCTTTTTTGCACATAAAACGTTACGAAACATTAATTTCGAAGCTTTAAGGCTGTTGTACGCCTATATATGCGACTCACCATTCGAAATGCCATCAATTTCAACATTTCCCCCCAAAACATAAACCGTAACTCTACCATATTTCATCCAAATCATATTTTCCCCCAAATCCAAAGATGATGTAGTTAGGGTTTATTTTTGGGGGGAAAATGTTGAGACTAATGACATTTGAAATGGTGAGTCGCATAAGTAGGCGTATAACAACCTTAAAGCCTCAAAATTAACGTTTGCTTACGTTTTATGTGCAATAAGGGTCACGGTGGAACAATTTGGTAAACCTCAGGGTTACCATGTGGATTTTTTAAAAGTTTTGGTTACCACGTGGAAAACCCAAAACCTCAAGGTTACCTCGTGAAATTTCCCTATAGATGATAAGTAACCTAAATTTGAATTTATTTAGCTTTTAAATTCAAGAAAATCTAAAAGAACATATCTAGATCTTACTGTGATATACTACTCATATATTAAGGAATAAATTGATGTTAACTTTGGTAATAATTATTTTATATAGCAAATCAATATAAGAATGATACGTGGAATTTTACAATCTTTTTATTAGATTGTATAGCAAATCAATATAAGAATGACACGTGGAATTTTACAGTCTTTTTATTAGATTGTATTGTGATATCACTAGTGGAAAAAACAACATAGGCTGCGGTCTTTTTGCCACTATAGGCTGCGGTTTTGACTCGCAGCATTAGTAAAAGCAGCAGATGACAAATTAATTATTGGCTGTGGTCCTAAAAACCGCAGCCTATAGACCATTTTCACAACAAAAAAAGGGGATTATTGGCTGCGGTCATTGCAAAAACCGCAGCCTTTTGATGGCTTCTTTTTTTTTTTTGTTTTGTACGGCCTTTCCATGCATCACACTGATCTATATTCGACAAGATATCATGTGAAACTGGATTGCCTTTAATCATAGAAAAGTTTTTTCGTAATTTTGAACATGAAGGATAGGTCAGCATAAATCAAAGGTAGTTATGACATGAATACAATCTTGATTCTAACTGTGAAAAATAAAAATGAAGTATCATTTTCATTCTACAACAAAAACTATATATTAGAAATCATAATACTTTACAGAGATCATTTAAACATGTAACATTCACAATCTTAGAAGAATACTTTCTTTCAACATATGTGGACATTCTTAACTGGAGTGTTTGTTTGTATTGTATTCAACAAATGATAAAACTTCACAAAACGTTCCATTTATGCTAGAAACGATTGACGCCCAACCTTGAGTGGTGCTTCGAAATTCTGATAAGCCTTGATTTCTCCTCCTAAGCCAGCAGTCACAATGACCAATCCCCACGCATTCGCTTGCATAGTGTCACTTCCATGGCTTCCACTCCCATCAAACCATGACCAACTAGGGGCCCACGAAGGCGATGAAGAACTTTGACCCGAAAATATTAATCTCCAGGGATATAGTGTACCTTTAATCATTAAGAGATAGAAGAAAATTAGCATTAGGGTTTTTCTAAGAGAGGCGGAAGTGAGAGGTGGAGATCAGAATTAGGGTTTTTATTAGAGAGCTAGGCGCAAGTGAGAGAAATGGGTTTTAAGATAGGTTATTTGCTGCGGTCCACTAAACAACCGCAGCCTATACTTGTTTTGAAATTTTCTTTTTGGTTATTGGCTGCAGTTCACTAAAAACCGCAGCCTATGTGTTATTTTTTTTTGCCTTATTTTTCTTCTATTTTAAGCTGGGTCTTTGAACAACCGCAGCCTATGTCTCGCAACCAATGGCTTTTTTTTCCACTAGTGTATACTACTCATATGTTAAGGAATAAATTAATGTTAACTTTGGTAATAATTATTTTATATAGCAAATCAATATAGGAATGACACGTGGAATTTTACAGTCTTTTTATTAGATTGTATGATGATTGTGATATACTACTCATATATTAAGGAATAAATTAATGTTAACTTTGGTAATAATTATTTTATATAGTAAATCGAATGACACGTGGAATTTTACAGTCTTTTTATTAGATTGTATGATACTAATATAAGAGTACTAAACTAGTATAAACCTCATGCAATGCACAGATTTCTTAGTATGAACTATGAACAAGTTTTCTAACTTTTTTCTGATGTCATTAACAAGTTTTCCATAAAAACACATAAACAAACCTTAGATAGCGGTGCCAAACTTAAATATTTTAAAACTAATTTAAAGTAAATAATCTCATCGAAAATCATAGTTGGACTAAATTGATATGTATTCGTTCGTTTTAATTGACACTAAGGTTAGATGGATTTCGATCATCCATTCGAAATATACTATTTTTCATGTCATTATATGTCTAAACAATGTCATAAGTAAACCTATTTGAAGGGTGTGGACATGTTCCATCACTCTATTCCTAGTACAGTGTCCTAGATGTAGAGGAAGATTTTGGAGAGCAGGAATTTAGTGTCGAATATGATAATGTTGAACAACAAAGTCAAGGGCGGTCAATTTAGCATCTCTCAAGCTTATCAAGATCTTTTGGAGCTAGGGAATAAACCATCTTGGGGAGTTGTTTGTTGCAATAATAAAGCAACTCCTAGAAGTCAAATTTGTATGTGGCAGCCTATTCAGAATAGACTCCCTACTGTCGACAGGTTAAGGAAGTAGGGTGTAGAGTGCAATGCTATTTGTAGTCTATGTAAGGAAGAAGATGAACATAGAGACCATCTTTTTCATGGGTGTAAGTACACCAAGGAGGTTTGAGTTCACATCAGTCGTTTCTTCGCGGGTATTCGTTAAATTGATGAACAAAACAATAGAACATGAAAATTTAATATCAAGAAGGATAAAATTAGGGTACAGAAGAGAACAATGCAGAAAAAGAATTGAGAAAAAGAGGACAAGAATGATAGAAGTAGGATTGAATCAGGGTTTTAAAGGGATTTTCATTAATCCCTAATAGCTTTCTACCATCCATTGCCAAGACAAGAATCTTTTTGTCAAGAAAGGCAGAAATTGTAGAAAGAAAAAGATATTCTGGACGAACAGGCGTCAAATTCCTATACATTGGATTAAAAATTTGGATGATTTCTTCAAATTCTTAGTAAAACACAAAATTATACCAAATTAATTCTCAATTCAAGCCATTCTTCAATGGCATTGGCAAAAGCAATCTCTCAAATTATATCAAAATTCATGGATCTTAATCCCGCTCGGATACCATGATAGAATTTAGAAAATGGGCTTGGGCAACCCAAAAAAGGAGGAGAAGAAGTAGTCCACTCATAAACCCAAAGAAGGTTCACTAATAAAACCAATTAGTGATGGTAGGAGTTACTCCTTGAGTTTATAAAGTGATGTATACTCTTCTCTTTCTCCGATGTGGAACAATTCACATGTGGGTTACACATGAGCACTTCAACACTCCCCCTCACTTGTGAGTGTCCTTAGAATTTTAGCCCACCAAAAGGGTTACAAACTTATTGGGAATGAACATCCAATTAAAGGCCTCTTAACCAGTGGTAAGATTAAATGCCCAGTATAAAGGCCCAACAACAAATCGAGCTCTGATATCATGTTATAAATGATGAGATAACAATTTCTTCATTAAAGAACATAGATTAAAGAAACAATAGCAAATGAGAAGAAAGAAGATATTATTTAATATTCACCATTGTTACAAAATGAAGAGCTAACACCTCATTATATACTAGTACTATATGCAATACTAAGGGATGAGCTATGCAAAGAGATAACCACTTCTTACAAGAACTTTATATATCAACATGGCAAAACTCTTTTGCTAATGAGATTGAGTATATGTGCAGAGTTAACAAGAGGAAGAATGTTAAGGTTCATATTGCCATTATGTGCTGGACTGAGATGATATACAATGTTTGGTGCTAGAGGAATTTCAGAATTTTTGGGGGCGTTCAAAGGTCAACGAAGCAGCTAGAAAATTGATCATTTTAATGTTGCAGTCAGATTAGATGATACTCATAAGTGTATTTTGTTGATTAATTAGCTTCTTTGTAGTTCTTCTGGTTTGGGTTGCTTTTGTTTTGGTCGTGTGTTGTGTGGTGCTTCCCTTGGTGTGTTAGCTAGGGAAGTGCCTTGTTATAGCTTTAGGTTGTAACAAATTTCTTTGGGAGTAATAAAATCTCTATCTTTCAAAAAAACCTATTGAACAATGAAACTAATAATTTTATTAATCTATAAATTAAATAATCTCCACAAATATTATAAATAATCAAGAAACTTTTAATTAGTTAAATACTTCATAACAAACTACAACCATGTGACGAAGATGATAAAGCTAATGAAATTTTTTTGACTAATATTTTCATTATTATAAGTAAATTATTATTATAATTATAAGATATAAAAAAAAAATAAAACTAAAGCCATTTGAATTGGTATTTTTATCAATTACTCCCTCCGTTCATAAAAGTTTGTCATATTTGAGATTTTCACATATATTAAAAAAATAGAATCTTTGTAGTAAGTGGGTATTATTTTAATTAAATAGTAGTGTAAAGTAATGATTGTATTGATATTACGAGAGAGAAAAGGTTTAAATTAAAGATAAATAAAGAAAAAATTAAATTATCATTGTCATTAATGTGGAGAGAGTATATTTGAGGAAAATTGGAGGGATTATGATTTACGAGGGTATATTTGGGAAAAAAGATTTCTAAAATTGGAAAGTATTCTAGAGTGAACAAACATTTGAAAATACTTGTTATAATAATGTGGACAAACATAAAAAAAGAAGGGGTATGTCTTAAATAACTATCTTTTCTAGGAGGATAATCTCTCGTCCTAACCTTTTTTTTTATATAGCTACTCTATTTTAGAAAATTCAATTAGTCGCATAATCTCACTCACTCATCTTATTTTCTTCAGAAAAATCTAAATTAATCAGTCATTAAGAATTATTTGCTCCAAAATAAACATTTTATATTTTTGATACTCAAGTCAACTAAATCGCATGTTTTGAATATTTGGTAAATTTTAATAAGTAATCCCTTGTTTTTTCACACTATCCAATGCACTTATTCAATGCTTAGTATTTCTTATTATACATAACGAAATATATTATAAAAATTGAATATTAATAATCTTTGCATTGAGACGAATCAAACAAGATTTCACTTGACTATGTTGTAATTAATAGATTAAGAATAAAATATAAATTAAGAGTGATAAGTGAATAGTGTCAAAAAACAAATATTTCATTCTCTATGAATAAGAGGTAGTATATAACTCATGTTATTTTTAACCTTATTAATAATATCATTCTATATAGTAAAACTTTATACTCCCTCTGTTCCTTTGTTTTGTCCACTTTCGTTTTTCACGTATTTCAACGCAAATTTTGAGCTTTGATATCTCATAGGACGCATCATAAATATTGTAAAAATTATATATTGAAATTTTTTGCATCAAGAGAAATCTAACAAGATCCCACCTGAATATATTTTGTCATGAATATATCCTTCAAAAATCAAATTTAAATTTCTCTCTCATAAAGTGGACAAACAAAAGGAACGGAGGAAATAGCTGCTTAATTAGATAAAAATATTTAAACAATTAATTTTTTATATAGATGGTGACTTTACACTATGTTATAAATTTAAATCAATTATCTATCTAATGTAGCTCAATGTTAGTTAAATTTATTTGTTACATAAACCAACATCAACCAATAATATCCTTTCATCTTGAAGGGCTCCATAATTATAACTTTTCGATTTTTTTAATTTTATTTTCTTTTTTAATTAATATTTATTTTTTAATTTGATTATTATTAATAAATTGTGGTTTACTGATTATTACTTTAAATTTTATAAGTAAAATAATATTTTTTTTAAGGTATTTTTGTAATTTCTTTGAAAAAAAGGTAGATAAAATAAGGTGGCCATTTTATATTCAAAAAAAGGTGGCCACGTGTAATAGGACGGCCATTATTTTTTGCGCCTAAACAAAAACTCTCTTTCCCTGGAAAATGGCCGAATTCGAAACCCCAACCCATGAAACCACCTTCATCAACACAGCCGCTGCCGCAAAACGCCACAGACGCTACCTCGAAACGCCACAGCCGCATCCAGAAGCAGCGATGCACCTGCGGGAATGGTTTCCCCTGCTGCGGTCGAATGCCCTTTGTTTTGCCACCAAACGCAGCCTGTGAGTCCAGTTTTGAACCACCTTAATCAATCACCTAATTGTCAATCTACTTTTAGTCTTATACCAAGGTATGTAATTTCATCAAAACTAAAATTTAAAGTTCTTCAAATCATTATAATTAATTTAATAATTTCTGGACGAATTATGTTATTTAAAATTAAATATATTTATACTTCTTATTGTTATTTTTGGTTATTGATATTGCAATTGATATAAATAAAAATTTCCGAAACAATATTTAATGTGGAGTAGTTTCATTATAATAAGGGGCAAGGACTTTGACTGATAGTGTATGAATTAAATTGATTTCTTATACTTATTTTTACAATCATCATAAATAAATTCTACTAAAGGAATGGAAGAATGTGACAAGTGTTATAATTTTAAGAGTTATTTTCCTTCCTAATTCTAGGTAATTTTTTAAATTTAATTTTATTCCATTGATTTGTTTAATTAATTAATATAACCTATATTTGGTTTTGCCTCATATGTTTTTCCATTAACTAATGCTTCCTTTCTCTCTACAACAATCTTTAATGTATAATTTTTCTTATATGTTTTTCCACAAATTCTAATGATTTCGTGATTAGCACGGGTTTGTACCTAGTACTATTATATTTGGTTCACTTATTGTTATGGTCTATGAATATTAGAAATTGTTCAATGCACATTGGTTCTATGTGTTTTGAAGATCTTATGAAAATATATAAACATCAGACTAGTTTTTAATAAACTTTTGGATTTATTTATAGCTTATTTGGTTGGCTCTAAGAATTTGAATTTGTTAGAAAATGTTCAAATAATATTGTATTTGGTTAATAAAAAGGGAATAGCATAGGAATATAATATTCTAAGGGTATGTTTATTGTTGATTTTGATGAGGGTCTTAGAGAGAGTTTAAAGAAGACTAATTCATATTTCAAGTGTCTCGAATGGCTTGAATCAAATTAATCGGTTCATAGCACAAACCAGAAATTAAGGAACACTTGAACCGTCAGTTACATAACTATATACTTGTCTCAGATAAGGCTATATAATTATTTAGACATCCAAAACCTTGTACATAGTACTTAGATGGTAATGAGTCTAGTGACTGATGTTATTTTCTTGTCATTTGCAGAAACGCTCATTTACTTGAAAATCAAGATTGGAAAAACATAGATAGTTTACATTTTTGGCAATTTAACAATCCGTTATATGCAACTAGTCTTTACATTAAAACCTTACAGGCTTCATTTAATACAAAAGTTGCATCATGTCCACAGCTAAAACTTCAGTGCCCATGTAAATCATTCTCATACATTTGGTCACACTATTTTCTCCGTAAGTAATTATACATTCTAGTTTGTTCACTTTCCGGGAACAAAGTTGGTGGCGTAAGCCCAGGCATTGTTAGCCACTGGGTCAGCAAGGTGATCGGAAAGGTTCTCAATGGGACCCTTTCCGGTAACAATAGCTTGAACAAAGAACCCGAACATGGAGAACATAGCTAGTCTCCCGTTCTTGAGCTCTTTTACCTTCAGCTCAGCAAAGGCATCTGGGTCGTCTGCCAAACCAAGTGGGTCAAAAGCTCCACCAGGGTAGATCTTGTCAAGTCCCTCGCCCAAGGGCCCACCACCAACACGGTAGCCCTCAATCAAACCCATGAGGACAACTTGGCAAGCCCAGATAGCGAGAATGCTTTGGGCATGGATCAAGTTTGGGTTGCCAAGATAATCAAGTCCACCTTCTTGGAAGATTTGAGATCCGGCCTTGAACCACACAGCTTCACCAAATTTAACACCGTTCTTGGAAAGAATTTCAGGGAATACACAACCTAAGGCACCAAGCATGGCCCACCTGCTGTGGATCACCTCAAGCTCACGGTTTCTGGCAAAGGTTTCTGGGTCTGCTGAAAGTCCAGCAGTGTCCCAACCATAGTCACCAGGGAATTCTCCTGTAAGGTATGATGGGGTCTGTTCTGAGAAGGGGCCCAAATACTTGGGACGGTCAGGACCATACCTGTATTTTTAATTTGAGATGTTATTCAGCAGATAATCATTACTAAAATCCTCCTTCAGCATTCAACTAAAATCTATAAAGTTCAATAATTTATTTTAAATTGATTTTTAAGAGCCAGTTTGCAGTTCCAAGTAATCATTGCTAAAACACAAATTCTTGCTATAGACCGTCTGTAGCATAGACGGATAAATATGGCCAGTCATTTGTTAAATGAGTAACTGAATAGTAATGTCAGCCATTGGGCTGAGCTATTGAGAGAGCCGTCTATCCCATAGACGGTCTGAGACCTTCTATTACTAAAATCCTCCTTCAGCATTCAACTAAAATCTATAAAGTTCAATAATTTATTTTAAATTGATTTTTAAGAGATAGTTTGCAGCTCCAAGTAATCATCCAGAGAAATTAAGTTGCTTGGTATATATTACAGCCAGGTCTACAGGTTATCTTGACATCTCAGAACAAAAACTGTAACAGAAAAGCTGAATGTGATTCAACAAATGCTACATGAAATTGAGACTAGGAAAGGAAGTGGAGCTTACCAAATGCTTTGAGGAGCGCTCTTGACTGTGCGGCGCATGGAAAATCGGCCTCCATTACCACCGACCTTGCGAACGAGCTCATTCTGTTGCTTCAGCAAGGTCTGCCCAACAAATGCAGATTGTTGGATAGTTGAAGTGGCCATAGCTTTTACTTGGTGCTATCTTTTATTTCTTTCTTTTTGTAATTGTGATAACTTGAGTTTAATATTATGAGCTGGTGGGTTTATATTCAATTGATTGATAATATATAAATAAAATTTTGTGGTTTATGATGTGGATGAGGAAAACTATACTACACCAGTAGGATCCTCCAATTGGTCATTATCCTCATGAATAGATTTTCATACTGATATTTTGGATGACAAGAGTGGATGATTTTCTGCCATGTAGGATTCCAAGATTTTGTTGTTGGATATTATTTTGTAAGTTTAATCTAAGCCACAATATTCATAGAAACTCAATTGCCTGGTTGGATTTCTTTGGAGTGGTTTATATTATTTACATTTAATATTTAATCTTTATGTGGTTTATGCTCTTATTTTGCATTACTTTTCATTTTAATTCGTCTTATTAATTTTATACCTTGTTTTCTTTTGGGTAGTGGTCTGAATTTCCTTCTTTTTATCTCATTCACAAACTAATTAATCATTTTTATTCTTCACTTAATCCCTTGTATTTTATTTGAATCTCTAATTTAATTTCCTTTCCACTATATTTCACCAATTTTACAACAGGTGCCAAGTGAGAGAAACAAAACGAGTATTAATTATTATTATTTGAATCTTTTGCCATAATAATAACGCTATCTTCCCTATATTTCACCAATTTTACAACAGGTGCAAACTTTCAGATAGTTGCAGATGCCTTTTTCATTGAAGACCCTTTTGGGTCGAGGGACTCTTTGACTGCACTCTCCTATATGGGTATGAGCTGCCGTCTATCTTCCCTCCCTGATCCTGACCATAGATTGTCTATGAGCGAGATACACTGGGTCTGATGACGATCATAATGCCATAATAATAAGGCTAATTTATAAAAGAAACTAAATTCCTTTGCTACTATCCATATAGGAGAGGATGCTTATTTGTTTTCATTCTTGTATTTTTCTTCAACGAAGCACTCTCTAACATGAAAATTTGATAAATGAACCATTATCTGATATGATGTTTCACTTTATTGCATTTAATAACATTGGTTTACTTAATTAGAAATAGAAAAAAAATTATAACATAATATGGGCTTTTATCCGACTCAGTTCATTAAATCATAATCCGCTATGTTACCCAAACTACCCTTTCTCACTTTCTCCCTTTTTCTACCATTCCTATAACGTAACCCAAACATCCATGCTCGTCTCTATCTTCTAAACTATCTCATGTAGTCATTTCAAGATGAATATGACAAATAATCTTGTCTATTACCAAAGATTAAGGTCAAGATAATACCCTAATATATCAGCTTTAAGATCAAGATCAATTGTATAGTACTTTTTCAATCTCTATCTTCAAGAAACCACAAATCTAGTTTGTGCACATAGTAGCACTAAAACTACTATGTTGTCTATCGTGAGCAAAAATCGTAAAATTAATACATTTACATTTTAATACAAAGAAGTGTTTATTAGGTCCTAGTCCTGACTTGTCTTAAATAAGAACACATCTTTCTGGATACCTGGCTCGGGGAAAGGAATATCTATAACTTTCACTTATTGTTGTTTACCAACTTTGTGAACCAATAACTTAAGTACTAAGAACAATTTCATCATGAATTTCACTAAAGAACAATAACCAAACAGAATTGGGCTATCCTAGCAAACTAAAACAGGGCAAAACACGAGACACTATCGTCCAAAAAAATCGTCCAGAAAAACAGATTGTGAAAAGCACGAAAAGCAACCACAACAAGAAAATAGAGGTACAAATACAAATGCAGATCAAACCAAAGCTATACCAAAAACCACAAAAGAAAAAAAAAAACCAAAAAAACTTCTAAAAACTTCCAAAAACTATGGAGTAAGTTAGAAGCAGCAAACAACAAACTCATTAAAGGACTTAAAATGTAACATTGCAACTATATATTTTGGTTTGATCATGCTATAATATAAACATAAATAAAATGTGTAATCCGATTTAATTTAAATCCGGAGTCCGCCCCTTCCTATACAGTTGGATATAAGGTAGACAAGTTTGGGAAGTATAGTTGGGTATAGGAAGGGGCGGACTCCAGATTTGAATAAATCGGATTGCACAATGAATAAACTAAGTGTCCTAACTTAATTAGAACACATATTAATGCACCTCGGATCAATAATTAGATTTCCAATTGATTTGGGGAAAAACAAGATTTGAAAACTAATATTTTGAAATGAGTAATTTGCAAAAATCAAACATCAAAATAAACAACACACACAATTAACGAGGTTTACCCAATGTGGGCTACATCCTCCCAGCCTATGTGTTTTCATTGATGTATAAATAAGCTTCTTGAAGCTTTCATGGAGATTTACAAAGGTTTTCAAAGAGGGGTTGAAGAAAGAAGAAGAGAGGAATAAGAGTGGATCACTCTTTTAGAGAGAGAATAATAATCAAAGATTAGCTTACTTAAGCTAGTGTATTATGGTTATTTATAATACATACCCATTAATACTTACAATGACAAAAGTTAAGACAAAGCAATCGAAACCAAAATGCCCATCAGGACCCCCAACCGACTCGACTTCATGGTGATCAGTCATGAGAGTCGAGTCGGTTTTACTCTCTGCCACAATATATTGTTGTCTTTTGCTTCCAGCCTAGTCGGCTTTGATGAGGGACAAGAGTCAGCTGTACCTTCTGCCATATAAAAAACTTTCCTTCCTTATCTTCAAAGAACACCCATATCTTCCCATATGAAGCTTTACTCATGTACCCATACTCAAGACCAAAGACTCAAGGCACAATCATCACACACATTTTATTTATGTTTCCATTTTAGTATGATTAAACCAAAATATATATATGCATAATTGTAACACCCCGATATTTTCCCGATATATTTAATGATTTACTAGTAATATTATTTTATATAAATAATGTTTTTATTTATTTATTTTGGCTTGACCATGTATTTTGAGTCCTTTTTAACAATTTAGTTTTTTCGGGCCCAGAACCTTTAACCAATTTCTTATTTCAAATTTTAAAAAGAAAAAAAATATAAAATGGAGGGAATATGATAGGTTGGCCGGCCCATTAGGGTTTTGGCTTGGGTTGTAACTCCCATTAGAGCGTAATGAAAGATCACTCAATAATGACTCATTATTCTTATTTCCTTTATCCTTTATTTCCTTAATCTCCTTAATTCTTTAATTCATTTGCATTCTACCTTACAATTCCTAGAAAACTCAAGAAAAACTCCCACAAAACCTACCTAATTCCACATGCCTAGAACCATTTGCAACCTTGAATTTTTGGTGTTCTTTTCATACAATTGTAAATATAATTCTTCATTTATTTTTTTATTAAGTTTTAATTTAAATTATGTGATTTGTGGCATGTGTGAATTTTGATCCATGGTCATTTCTTTTCATGAATAAAAATGATGATGTGAATTATATATATATGTTTATCAAGTTTTAGTGTATGATGTTTTTTAGGATTTTATTTTATATGAGTATGTTAAGTTAAGAATTTTTATTATGATGTATGAATATAATAAATTATGGTTGTTAATAGAAAATTGTGTTGTAGTATAAGAAATTGTTTTGGTGTGGTATGTGAGTTTTAATGTGTGATTTGTGAAGAAAAAATTGTATTTGTAAGAAATTAATTATTTTAGAATCATGAAAATTATTTTAATATGTGGGCATGAGTTTATGATTTTGATGGTATGGATTTAATAAGAAATGTGAACATTGGAATTTGTATGTATTTTTAATAAAAAATGACAAATCCCGTAGGTTAAGAAAATGATGAAAAAAGGGTGTTTTGGAGCATTTTTTGGCTTTGAAATTAGGTTAAAAATACTTATACTATGTTATAAATCATGGAAATTGGTACCCGGGGGTTTTGATGCCTTCCGGACGCAACAGTGAAGTCGGATTTTCAGTTTGACAGTTTTAAATCATGTTTCTGGAAAGATTACGTATGTTGTTCTTTTTGTGTGTTTAACATGTCATAGTAATGTGATGGATGTTCATTATGTGTGTGGTATTCTAAGTGTGGTGGTAGTTGTATGTATGTGTTATGGTTTGATTTGAGGAAAGTGTGTATGTGTGCTTATTTCCCGAATACGATTGAACCTTGTAGGAAGTCGATTCGTGACGGGGAATTGATTAGGACGTTTGAGAATTGGTTATCTTGTTTAAGGTACGTACACGCAGCGAAGTTTTGTATTATGTGATATGTACCATATATTAATGGTAACAAAGGTAAAGTACGGATGTATAGTACGAATAATGTTATGTTTTCCGAATAAGTAATTTCGATACATTATTTTAATAAGCAGAGTTAGTATGACCTCACTAACTTTAAAGTGGATGTAGTATGACGTCAATTGGTGGAAAGAATTACTCGCGGCATATGAAGCCTTAAGAGACACCGCGGGGGTATGCATACTTAACCATAGGCACCGAAGTAAGACGTGTGTCTATGGTAGAGACTTGCTTAGGGGTTAGCTCCCCCTAATGTATTGTCTCACTATGGTTATTGGAGTTGAACCGGCAGTATGGCTGGAAAAAAAAGAATACAGAAGTATGGCTGACTAACAGTTACATGAATTTGATTATAATTTGTTGTATTTAATTGAATGATATGCGACTTCTTGCTAATGTGTACTTTTGGTCTTAACGATCCTGCGATGATGTCGTTTCCTTTCTGGATAATGACTAGCAGTAAGTTAAATTGCAGGTATGGGGAGTGAGGATTACCCTTGGAGAAATAAATTGTTAGATTCAGAAGTTTTGTTATGAACTTAAATTTTCGTATTTTGGATATTTGGTTTTATGAGGCGTTTACGTTCTCAAGTTGTAATAAGTAGACTTACCTTTACAAACTTATCCACTGCTAAGTTTCCGTTACGTTTAGTAGATCATAATAACTCTAATAGAACTCGTTCCGCAAGCTTTGTTTCGTTTTCAAATCTGTTTTAAACTATCTTTTAACGTCCTGGTTTGACTCGAGTCGTATTTAGTTTCTTCAAAAAGTCGTTTTCTCTTTTAAAACAATTCGAGTTTTTCCGGGATGTTACAATAATGATAAATTTGTTTATGAGGGGTGAAATTTTCATACTCACATCAATTATCATCTTATTGGTAAAAGTTTTGTTAGACTTGGCCTACACTAAAATGTTGTCTCATGAGTTTATTGTTCCATTTTGTATGATTTTTGAGGCAAACTTGGAGTAATAAGAGGGTAAAGGCCCGGAGAAGTGACCTAAGACCCCTAAGTTAAGTGAAGAGATTATGCCAAAAGTGCCCCAAATGAAGAAGCAACGAGTAATAAAAGCAAGATGAAGTCCAGGAGCAAAGTGACGAGTCGCCACACCTAGAGCAACGACTAGTCGCTCATACACTGATCCCAAAAATCTTCCAGAAGAAAAGCGACTCGTCGTCGTCCATCAAGCGACGACTCATCGCTAACTCATTGATCTCTACATTCCAGGCAGAACAAGAGTGACTACTTGTCGCTCGTCATTGCAGTGACTCGTCGCAGACCTCCTGAAGTCAAACGTGATCGTCAAATTTTAATTAACCGCAAGCGCACGGTGTACCCGTAGTGCGGGTCGAACACAAGGAGGCTAGATAATTCTAAAATGTATGTTTTATGACTACAAGACACGGGATAAACAAATAAAATGGGTTTTGTATCTAATCCTAGGGTGCAAGAAACTAAAACAAGTATTAAAAATGGTGATAAAACAAGATATTACAAACACTAGGGCGTCGGGCATCGCCTAATTCTAACATGAAATTCAATCACTCTCATGATGGTATGTAATTAAGCCATTAACATAATCGAACGTGATCTAATTAATCTCAAGCTTCCGCTCTATTGATTAATATCGATTTAAGGCCAACTAGTATTAATCCTCAAACTTCCGTTCTATTGGTTAATACTAGAAGAAATTTAACTTAAATATATCTCAATCCTAAATTAATCCTAATATCAAACTTCCGTTTTATTGAAAAGGTTAATAAAGATATTTAAATCAAGATTCATTAAGCATAGGTTCAGTCATAGGCTGAAATCACACACAATCAATCAATAAAATATCAATCCATGCTTCGAATTACGGATTTTTCCCTAACACTAGATAAGAAAACTACTTACTATGCATATTAATGGAAAACATATAATAATTGATGAACAAAAACGAAGAACGAAATGATAACGTAAGATAACTTACAAATCCGAAAGATAACATAAATTAGATATAAGAAATCCAAATGCAATAATGAATTCTTCAAAGAAAGCTTCGAAAATCCAAAAATACTGTGTGGAAATTGAAATTACAATAATGAAAATGCTAGAAAATTGAAAGAAAACTAAAAGAAAATTTGAAATAAAGTTGGTCTAAGACAGGAAAATAATGATGGTAACCGCCATTATATATAATGGCTCCAAAAATTAATAAGAAAAACTGTCAATAATTCATTCTGACGGAAAAGTGACGAGCGTCACTTTTCAGGCGACGAGTCGTCGCTCAGGGTCTGAATGACGAACTTTGAATGGCCGCCATTTCTTGCACGGTTATCGGATATGGACATATAATATACCTTTGGAAAGTTCTTGAAGTCTACTTTCCAATGCCGCAAACTTTGCATCAATGTGATCTCTCTATCAAAAGGTATGGGCCAAAGAGTGAGCATGTATCAAATTTCACTTCCAAACTTTTGTCTTTTAAGCACTTTTCCATTATTTTCTCTTTTGCCCATCTTTATTATCAAACATCTTCGAACGAGCAACGATCTCTTCACATATTTTAGGGGTCTTAGGCTATTTCTCCAAGCCTTCACCTTCTTATCACCCCGGGACCTAATGAAAACTCCAATTTCGCCTCATATATTACATAAAATACAAAATTAAGCTCATGAGACAAAAATTGCGACAAATCACTAATAACATTCCTAAATCCCACTAAAACTACATATAAGGAGTATAAAAATAGCACGGATAAGCGCAAATACTTGCACTTGCGCTTATCAAATCGCGACAGTTTTCTTCCTAATTTTTGGAGCCACTATATAAAATGGCGGTTACCATTTCATTAGAAATTCAATTTTAGTTTTTCATTCCTGTCATTTTCTTTTGAGTTCTTAGAGAGTTTCTTTGCAAGTTTACTTTGTTGAACACCATTGTTAAACTCAGATTTCCGTATTTTCGTTTATGCTATTCTCAGGATTCGTAAGTTTTCTTATGTTTGTAGGATTCTAGTAATGTTAACTTTTAACCTGCGGAAAACTAAAATCTTCCCAAGACCCAATTATTGACATGAGATGAAACAAAGAAATATCGGAACAAAAATTATACCTTTGTAGCGTGAATCCACTAGCAAAATATAACCACGAGACAAGAACTGCAAATGAAGTTCCTCTAGTGTAGTCCACCCACAACGTCTTGCGAGACCTCGTATACTAGTACGCTGTTTAAGAACAATTCTTAAACTAATTTTGTGTGTATACAACTCTTGTATTATAACTCCCAATCACTCTCAATTTTTATTAGACAAATAATACCCACGGCACTACATGAAAACCATGTATCTCTAAACTAGTTTTTGTGTCTCTGCTCTTCATTTTTTAAGCTATCTTATATAGCTTCTAAATGAATCTTTAATATGTAATGAATATCAATCAAACAACCGTTATGCATTTTCTTATTGAGCAATATGTTTTAATTAATTTATTCCACCTTTTCAATAGCACTCTTATGGTTTTTAATACTTGATTATCATGAGGATTAATATTCTTCTTAAGTCTACCACTTAATAAGAATAAAGATAGGAGTTACAAACTTGCTTCATATAACCATTATATTAAATAATAGAATTATGACTATTTATCTAGTTCAACTAGATTAGTCACATGAACCGAGACTTATATAAGTTCAAACACACAAAACGGTCTCACACATTGATATAGTGTGACCCAATAGGACTAGCGACATTAAGCTCGTTCCATTATCAAATGACGGTTCAGTGACGTTTATTGGTCTCTAGTAAAACATAAATGTTACTCAATGTAGACTAAATTAACGTCTCGTTATATACCGACTTAATTACGTTAAACGACTTACAAAATATTCACTTGATTATTGAACATTTCTAACAATCTCCCACTTGTTCAAGAAACATGTTTCTTGAAGTTGTAGGACTCCTCCCACTAACTCCCACTTGCTCCACCAAGTTGTGAATCTCAAATCCTTTGTCAACTTAAGTCTTAATCAAACATAAGGTAAGAATAACTGTCATCCTTATTTGGTCTGATCATGTTCCTCGGACTCATGAGATGAACTGAAAAACAAATGATTATCTCCATAATCTATTTGAGCATGGCCATGCATTTTACAGTTCCAACTCTCCGAGTGGCCTGAGACTAATAACCCCAAAGGGGTATGACAATTCCATCTTATCCCTCCTCTGTTCACTATGCAATTCATAGAATTCCTGAGTACAACCCTTATAGCCCCCTTTTACGGCATGGCGTTTGACTGCATCAAAGAACAATAATTCTCACTCACGAACTCAGTGAGAAACTCAGGTCTAAGGATTCTATTTATAAGTCAATTTGAGATATTCTTATGACGCCACTGTTCTTAAACAATACTCAAAAGCGGGTCATGTCCAAATAGAAATACTCAACCTCAATCAATGTAATTGATTAGACATCCAATGTCTCTATGATTTATGAACGTGGTCATCAATCAACAACATTCTGACCATTATAGGTAATTAGAGTCCAACTCAACTACCTGGCCAGGGACCTAAAATAATCTAAGTTCTCTAGTTTACATTATAGGGTTCATTTTGTCAGATCACATCTAACAACCTATATAGATTTTATAGATTATAGTTTGGACTTCATTTAATTCTAAACCTTCATTAAATGAATAAGTACAATACTTTAAAAAGATAATCATGAATCGTATATTACATTGAAGACCACTGCAAATGTAACATAACTTATATACGTGTCTCATACACATAACTGATATCTAACCTATTGATGTCTATCCCAACTAAATGCATCTCATGATTTTATTGAGACAATGGTTCAGTTATTAAGTATAGTACACCTAATAAAATTTATGCTTCTATAGTTTACTTAACATCATTTGTAGAATCTTCTATAGTTCAGTTGGAACTCTTCCAGCTAACATCGCTTTCGTTCAGATTAAAGAAGTAACAAGATTATAATCAGAATCAACCTTATCTATTAGAAATTTAGCATTTGTGTAACCCTTTACACATAATTTAGATACACCTCCAAAAACAAAGAACTTATCCTTAATCCTGTTAAGTTACTTTAAGATTCTTGATCGTCGTCCTATGGTCATTACTAAGACACGATCAATATTTTTCTTCATGTTCAAGGCACACGAAAAACATTTGGTCTAGTACACATCATAGCATACATGATAGATCCAATCGCAAAAGCGTATGGAATACTACTCACCTTCTCCAGCTCATCCGGTGTCAATGGACTTTACTTCTTAATTAGAGACATGCCATGAGACATGGGAAGAAAACTCGTCTTAGAGTTTGCCCTATTGAACCTATCAAGGATCTTCTCAATATAAATCCTTTGACTAAGCCCAATCATCCGATTTGATCTGTCTCTATAGATTCGAATACCTAACATGTACTAAGCCTCTCTAAGGTCTTTCATAGAGGAACAACTACTTACCAAGCCTTCACATACTCAAGCATTCGTACACTGTTCCCTATAATCAGTATGTCATCCACATACAAAACTAAGAAAACAAAAAAAATACTCCCACTGAATTTCTTGTATACACAAGACTTTTGCCATCCATGTCAGTCTTTATCTTATAAATCCACTTGCACTTGATCGATCTAGCATCTTCAGGCAAGTCAACCAAGTTCCAAACTTGATTGTCATACATGGACTCCTTTTCAGATTACACGGCTCTAAGCCATAGTTCAGAGTCAGAACTCTCCATTGCTGCCTTATAGGTAGTAGGTTCTTCCTTATCTAATATAAGGACTTCATGACTTTCATGAACGACATAACTCTCAATAGGATCTCTCTTTGGAGGTTATTCTGCCTACTAGTCCTACGAACTGGGACATCCACCACCTCAGTAGGTACAACAGGTACCACAACTTGAGCTCCCATTTGAGAAATAATCTCTCCCACTGGAGGAGTGATTTGTGGCTGATCATCTTGAACTTCTTCAAGAGAAATAATTCTCCCACTTGGCTTTTGAGAAAGACATTCTCTTTCTAAAAAGACACCTTCGCAAGCCACAAACACTTTATGCTCACTAAGATTGTAGAAGTAATATCCCTTGGTTTCTTTAGGGTAACCCACAAAGAAGACCATATCAGATCTAGGTTGAAGCGTATTTGGTTGTAAACGTTTTACATATGCTTTGACAACCCCAAATCCTTAAGAAAGACAACTTTGGAACTTTTCCTGTCCATAACTCATATGGCGTCTTATCGACAGCTTTGGACGGAGTACGATTTAAAACATGAGCTGTTGTTAAGAGTGCATAACCCCAAAATGAAGTAGGAAGATCGACTAAACTCATCATTGAACGAAACAAATCTAATAAGGTCCGATTCCGCCGCTCAGACACACCATTTAATTGTGGTGTTCCAGGCGGGGTTCGTTGTGAAACTATTCCACAATTTTTCAGATGATCAATAAAGTCCTGACTCAGATATTCACCACCTCGATCAGATCTAAGTGCTTTAATCGTCTTGCCAAGTTGATTCTGTACTTCATTCTGAAATTCTTTGAACTTTTCAAAAGATTCAGATTTATGTTTCATTAAATAGACATATCCATATCTACTTAAATCATCACTAAATAGTAATGAAATATTCATACCCTCTCTTAGCCGAGGTACTCATAGGATCACATACATCTGAATGTATTATCCCCAATAAGTCACCAGCTCTTTCATTATGTCCTGTAAATGGTGATTTAGTCATTTTTCCAAGCAAACAAGACTCGCATACTTCATACAATTCAAAATCAAATGAGTCCAATAGTCCATCTTTATGGAGTTTTTGAATGCGTTTCTCATTTACATGTCCTAAACGACAGTGCCAAAGATAGGTATGATTAGAATCCTTTGATTTTAGTCTTTTAGAATTGTCCACGTGATAGTTTTGTTTATCAAGATCTAGTATATAAAGGCCATTAATGCAACGCCCTATACCATAAAATATTTCATCTTTGTAAATTGAAAAAGAACCATTCCTTATTACAAATGCAAAACCTTAGAATCCAACATCGAAATCAAAGTCAAATTTCTATTTCTAGATGGAACATAATAACAATTTATTAAGATTTAACAAAATCCTAAAGGTAAAGATAAACAATAAGATCCTACGGCTAATGCAGCTACTTTAGCTCCATTCCAACGCGTAGTACAACTTCAACTCAGCAAGATCTCTACTTTTCTGCAATCCCTGCACATTTCCACCAATGTGAGAATCACAATTGGTATCCAATACCCAAGAACAAGAGAATGTAAGGTTGATCTCTATCACATAGATACCTGAAGTAGAAGCGACGTTTTCATCCTTCTTGTCTTTGAGGTATTTTGGACAATTCCTCTTCCAATGACCCTTCTTATTGCAATAGAAACAAGTTTGATCTGAAGTAGCTCTAGACTTCACCTTGGTTTTGACAACTTCTTTGCCTTTGCCTTGGTTAATTTGCTTCTATGGCTTTCCCTTTTTCTTGAAGACATTCTTCTTTTTCTAAACCATAAGAACCTCTTTCTTTGGTTCAGTAGGAATAGTCTGCTCAGCAGTTTTGAGCATACCAAGCAACTCATTGATGTTTTTTTCAAGTGAATTCATATTGAAATTTTGAATAAAATTGTTAAAACCATCATGTAAAGAGTGCAGTATTATGTCAACGTCGAGTTCTTCACCAAACTCGACACCAAGGCATTCCAATTTTTCAAAATGACTCTTCATTTTGAGAACATGGGGACCAACAGGATCGCCTTTTTTGAGTTGCCTATCTAGTATAGCCTTGACAGTCTCAAAACGTTCAGTTCTAGCGTGTTTCCCAAACATAGTTTGGAGCTGATCAAGGATGTCATAGGCTTCCATTTCCTCAAATTGTTTTTGCAATTCAGGAACCATGGATGCCAACATCAAGCATGTGACATCTAAAGACCTTTCAAGGGCAGCTTTATAAGCCTCCCGGTCCTCAGCTGATGCATTAAGTGCAGGTTCATCAGGAATCAGAGTTTCAAGAACGTCCAGTTTTCGCTCATGTTTGAGAACAATCCTCAAATTCCTTGACCAATCAAGAAAGTTGTTTCCATTAAGTTTTTCCTTTTCGAGTATTGATCGTAAACCAAAATTAGAGAATGCGTTATTGTTCAAATTATTTGTCATCTACAAAAATAATACAAAGAGTAAAAAATTCTATAATTATCATGAATGAATAATTTTAAACAAATATAAAAGAAATTCATTCCACCAAATTAAATGTCCCTTTTAATTTAGTGATTCCAAGACCCCATCTCCATTAACCCTAAGCAAGCTTTGGCTTGTCACCCAAAATTAGTGGTTATAGGTAAAGAAACTATTTCTTAATTATTCATAATAATTCTTGGTTGGTAATAAGATAACTTTTTTATCTACTATTACCCTATGCCTCTAAGTGTCAACTTTTCTTGACCTACTTAGTTGAGTTAAACCACTTTTCACCAACCACTTATCTTAGGATAATTAATAGGCACCTTGCTTTGGCGAAACCTACCTAATTAACGATCTAAAGCTTCATAGTGTTATTAAATGGAATAGCATTACAAGTCAATATTATTAGGGACTATGATTGTTTTTATTAACCCAAATAAAAGTGAACTCTAATTGTTCGAATCAATAAACTAAACAACCAAAGCATGCATCATTAAGCAATATAGCAAAAAACAATAAAGCAATATTGTAATGCATAAACAAGGTTCCTAGTATGACCCCAAAACACTTGAAAATCTAATCTTCAAGGCCCATCTTTTGAACACCATCTTGAATCTCTATTCTTCTTGGTCTTCAACTCCATGGATACATACATAATAGTAATTAAACTTTGCAATGTAAAAATAAACTATTTATCTATTACATTCAAAATAAACGATACGCAGATCGTATATAATTACATTCAAAAATAACGGTGTGCAAACCGTATAATCTATTCTAAATGGGCCATACTAGTTACCATAACCTGTATAACAATTATCATTCACCTACTTACTATATGTAAGTGGCCCATGCAATATAATATTTAAACAAATTTAAAGAAATATGCATGAAGTACATAAATAAATATATAATCTTATTATTTAAAATAAACATGATAAATAATCACATTATTCAATTTTAATTTGCATGAATTTTAATTGATTCATAACCAATCAAATAAATTATTTTACTTCTCAAAGAAAAATAAACCTCCCACTTAAAATAATCTCCATTAAAATTAAGTGAGCATATTATTATAATTAATAATAAATTATCCTCTAAACTTTAATCAAATTAAGGTTTAACGAGAAATATATGAAATGAACTAATAAAATCTATTTAAAGACAATGGCCACTAAGAAAGAATTTTTTTTTTTATTTATTAATACTAATTTCACACGGTGAATATAAAATAGGGCTAATCAAATTAGCACTAATAAATATCATAATGTGGAATGTAGTGCAAAAGCCAAGCTAATCATATTAGCACTAATAAATATCATAATATGGATTCGTAAGTTTACTTGGGTTTGTAGGATTCTAGTAATGTTAGCTTTTAACATGCGGAAAACTAAAACCTTCCGAAGACCCAATTATTGACATGAGATGAAACAAAGAAATATCGGAACAAAAATTATACCTTTGTAGCGTGAATCCACTAGCAAAATATAACCACGAGACAAGGACCGCAAATGAAGTTCCTCTAGTGTAGTCCACCCACAACGTCTTGCGAGACCTCATATACTAGTACGCTGTTTAAGAACAATTCTTAAACTAATTTTGTGTGTATACAAGTCTTGTATTATAACTCACAATTGCTCTCAATTTTTATTAGACAAATAATACCCACGACACTACATGAAAACCATGTATCTCTGAAGTAGTTTTTATATCACTGCTCTTCACTTTATAAGCTATCTTATATGGCTTCTAAATGAATCTTTAATATGTAATGAATATCAATCAAACAACCATTATGCATTTTCTTATTGAGCAATATGTTTTAATTAATTTATTCCACCTTTTCAATAACACTCTTATGGTTTTTAATACTTAATTATCATGAGGATTAATATTCTTCTTAAGTCTACCACTTAATAAGAATAAAGATAAGAGTTACAAACGTGCTTCATATAACCATTATATTAAATAATAGAATTATGACTATTTATCCAGTCCAACTAGATTAGTCACATGAACCTAGACTTATATAAGTTCAAACACACAAAACGGTCTCACACGTTGATATAGTGTGACCCAATAGCACTAGCGACAGTAAGCTCGTTCCATTATCAAATAACGGTTCAGTGACGTTTATTGGTCTCTAGTAAAACATAAACGTTACTCAATATAGACTAAATTAACGTCTCGTGATATACCGACTTAATTACGTTAAACGACTTACAAAATATTCACTTGATTATTGAACATTTCTAACAGTGTTATTATTTTGTTGTTTGCTTTTATTCATCATTTGCTATATATTTTCCATTAGTATGCTTAGTGAGTAGTTTTCTTATCTAGGGCATAATCCGTAATTCGAAGCATGGATTGATATTTTATCGATTGATTGTGTGCGATTTGAGTCTATAATTGAACCTACGCTTAATGAATCTCGGTTTAAACATCTTCATTAACATTTTCAATAAAATGGAAGTTTGAGATTAGGA
The DNA here is from genome assembly GCA_019425755.1 of Amaranthus cruentus. Taxonomy (NCBI): domain Eukaryota; kingdom Viridiplantae; phylum Streptophyta; class Magnoliopsida; order Caryophyllales; family Amaranthaceae; genus Amaranthus; species Amaranthus cruentus. Next base: position 11,164,393 of record CM033464.1, read on the forward strand.
TTAACTTAGGATTGAGATATACTTAAGTTAAATTCCTTCTAGTTTAATCAATAGAACGGAAGTTTGAGGACTAATACTAGTTGATCTTAACTCGATATTAACCAATGACGTGTGTAGAAACACTTAGAGAGTTTGAACGCAAGAAGAGGGTTGTTGTGTCGCCTTTAATAGTATTTTTGCCCTGTTTCTTGCGGAATTTTACTATAATAAAATACTCAAAGCAAATTATGAAAACATAAAAAGAACACAAGAATTTAACGTGGAAACTTTCTAGGCCTTGAAAGAAAGAAAGCCACGACCTCTTCGGATTTCAACTTCTCTTATTTAATTTTAAATAATTTACAAATCAATTACATAAAACCTTCTTCTTCTATTCTCTACTAGGCCTAATTCTCTACTTCTCCTTCTCGTTTCTTTTTCTCTCTTTACAAGATTTCTCATAATTCCCCTTAGACTTTCCCAAGTCTAATTACACACTCAAAAACCCTTACAAAATAATATTCTCAAATTGGATGAAAACAAAGAAATGCACAAGGAAAAGTTGATTGAATTAATTGGCTATTTAAGAACAATTTATCTTTTTCCTTTTCTTGATTTTGATCTCTCTTAATTCTTGAAGGGGGCACTCGGCACCTCTCAATTGTGCCGGATACATACGTATTTATAAGCCAACAAGAATTAGAAAAAGCCTTAATCCCATGTTCCATGGATGTGGGATCGTGAATATGAAACTTGGAGGTTACTCCAAGTCCACGGTTTTGTTTTAAGCCAAGAATAGTAAATCCTATTTTTGTGGAGATAAAATAGGATCTAAGATATTTAATTCCTCTAAAATAGGTAGTTATTTTTAACCAATTAAAACCCTTGTGCACGTCTAATTTTCAACCGTACAAGCCAATAAAAGAAAAATTAAAATTAAAATTTATTTCCCTATTCTCTGTTGACTTATTTCTTTGACTTGTTGTGTTGGTACCACTGTGTTGTCTCCATCTGGACTGACTTCAGTTTTATCAATTCTGGAACTGGTCCATGTGACTCAATTGATTGACTTTGACGTGCAATGTTCTTTCACAACCTTCTTAGGTACCATCGATGATCATGACAATCGGATATATGACCTATAAAACAATCTCTAAAATATTTTGTTTGTTTATAATAGTTAAGTCATCATCAAAACTCGACCGGGCCAGCAACGTGGAAGCTAGAGGTTAATTCGATCACGTTTTATTATATCGATGGCTCAATTTCATACAATCATGAAAGTAATTGACCTCTATGTTAAAATTAGGCGACGCCCGACGCCCTAGAGTTTGTCATATTATTGCTATTACACCATCATTGTTGCTTGCTTTAGTTTATTTGCAACGTAGAACTAGATTCCAACCATTTATTTTGTTTAACCCCCGTCTTGTTAACCATAAGACATACAATTTAGAGTTAACTAGCCTCCTTGTATTCGACCCGCACTACACGTACACCGTGCGCTTGCGGTATAAAAATTTGCCCGATCATAAACTAATTTTGAAGCACCTACAATGCACGGAATCATAATAACATAACATCTATTAAAAAGACTGTAAAATGCCAAATGTCACCATTCTAAATCTTCTGCCAAGTGTAATTTTATAATTAAAGAATTAAGATTGACTGATTGAAATTGATTGAAGAATCTAATATAGTAATTTTTACTATTGACCTTTGTCATCTAATTATAGAATTAATTACAATTTTATTAAGAAACAAACAGTTTGATATATATTATCAATATTTAAATTATGTTTGATAATAATTCTATTTATTATTGAATGTAAATCAATTACCTTCAATCAAGAATATTATGTTTCATATCAAACTATGTGAATTTCCTTAATCAGCTACCTTTAATCAAGAATATTATGTTTCTTATATTCTTATTTGTAAATATATTGACAAAAAAACTTGAAAACGAAATAAAGTAAAAATCATTTACATGACATAAATAAATTTTTAAATAAAAATTAAGGAAAAATATAATAATAACATCTTTTAATGAATTACTTACACAAAAACTTGAATCATAATCATCATAATCATAACATCATAATCATAACAACTATTAAAAAGACTGTAAAATGCCAAATGTCACTATTCTAAATCTTCTGCCATGTGCAATTTTCTAATTGGAGAATTAAGATTGACTGATTGACTGATTGAAATTGATTGAAGTATCTAATATAGTAATTTTTATTATTGACCTTTGCCATCTAATTATAGAATTAATTACAATTTTATTAAGAAACAAACAGTTTGATATATATTGTCAATATTTAAATTATGTTTGATAATAATTCTATTTATTATTAAATGTAAATCAATTACCTTTAATCAAGAATATTATGTTTCATATCAAACATTTATCAGCTACCTTTAATCAAGAATATTATGTTTCTTATATTCTTATTTGTAAATATATTGACATAAAAAAATAAAAACGAAATAAAGTAAAAATCATTTACATGACATACATAAATTTTTAATTAGAAATTAAGGAAAAAATATAATAATAGCATCTTTTAATGAAATTACTTACACAGAAACTTGAAAACAAAATAAAATAAGAATCTTTTATATAGGATATTTAGAATTTTATAGGAGTATAAGAAATTAGGGAACAACATATTATACCATCTTTTAATTTGATTTGATATTTGATTCAGCCCATTAAGCTGCTATAGGACGATTGCTTTCCATTCATCCCATTTTGATGTTGAAATACACTATATATATTATATACCGTCATTTGCTAATCTACAATGCATATTTGTTTTCTAAATTTACTAATCTCTCTTATTATTCAGTTTATTTTTTAGCAAATAATTAATTCAGTTAATAATTGTAATATTATTATTATACTGATAATTATATTTGAATGAAAATATTTGAATAAGATAAAGATAATACGTAGTTGAATCATTAATAAAAACTATAATTTTTATAATAATATATATTAAAAAAACCGTGCAATGCACGGGATTTTATACTAGTTTAGTATAAACACATTTATAAATAAAATTGGAAAACTTACCTAGAATAATCCAACCTATTCGTGATTTTCCTACTATAATTCGATCTATTGATTAACCATGAATAATCCCAACTTTAAGGGGTATTTTCCTAGAGTAAATTTTGGTAACCCGATGACCTGCTATAGTACGTAATTACCAAAAAAAAGTAAACTAAAAATTAATTTAAAATTTGAAAAACATTTAGAAATTTTACATAAAAAATTCTAAATAATAAAAAAAATCATAAATTGTTTTGAACATTTTTTATTTTTTTCGATATTTATTTTTAATTGATCTTTTTTTAAATAACAATATAACTTACTTACTAAAATATATAATCTGATTTAGCTCTTCAATTTTACTAAAAGATAATTTTGATGGTCTTCTTAAATTCAATAAAATAAAATAAAATAATTATTTTTGAATGAATTGAGCTGATTTGAGAAAATTCAAACTAATTTACTAGTTTAAATTATACTCTAATTCAAACAACATTTAATCATTTAGATAAATATATTTTTTTTAAATAAGTTCTTAATTACATATTAAGTTCATTTTTTGAAACAATTAATCTCCTAAAGATTCTTATTTTTATTAATGTAATAAACTCTTTAGGATATTTATTTTACTTAGTTTCAAATTCTTTTAGGAAAATAAACTTTCACGCAATCAATTATAGCCTTACTAAATAAAAACATTTTGCAAAACTCTAAGAAGTTGTCATTTGCTATTGGTTCGTTGTTTTTATTAATATTCATGATTATGAACATAATTTAAATCAATGTATTTTTCAAAAATAATTTCTTACTTACATTTGAAATATTTTTTGAAACAATTAATCTCTTTAAAATTCTTTTTTTTTTTTAATATTCTTTAAGGTTGTTATTTAGATATAAAGACATAATGTAAAAACTAATATATTTCAAATACATACCGAATTTAATTTAAATTCATTTAAGAAAATAAATCGTCATGCACACAATCAATTAAGGTCCTATTAAATTAATAATTCTAGATATGACAAAACTTTAAGAAATCGTCATGTGTTATTTTCCAATTCTTTTATTAGTAATTTATTATGTATTTTGCAAAAATAATTTCTTACTCAGATATAAAATATTTTTTCTAAAACAATTAATTTCTTTAAGATTCTTATTTAGATATAAAGAATTAATGTAAAAATTAGTATATTTTATATACTTACTATATTAGTTTAAAATCACTTTGGAAAACAAATCGTCATGCACACGATCAATTAAAGTCCTTTTAAATTAATAACTCCATATTTGCCAAAAGTCTAACAGAATCGCTATATGCTATTTCTCAGTTCTTTTATCATAATTTTTTAATATTATGATGATGACAGTAATTTGAATTATTGGTACTGATTCCATTAAATAATACACCCTCTTTCCCATTATAATTGCAACATTTACTCTTAAAAACTCTCACATAGATATAAAAAATATTGCATTTTCAATAGGACCAATGACTAATAAGTTAAACACATGGTTATCAAAATAGCAATCTGGATCGTAGGATCGTACAATCCTACGACCCAAATCGGTGCCAACGACTAAATTCGTACATAGGATCGAAATCAATCAAGATCGTGCATAGGATCTAAATCAATCAAAATTACCCATGAGTTTTTGGGGTGACTGTGTTCAGTGTGCAGTTCACATCGTTAATAGAATGCCACTAACTGTCCTCAAGGAAAAAAGTCCGTTTGAGGTTCTATTTGGCAAGAAGCCAGATTATTCACTTCTCAAAGTATTTGGTTGTCTATGTTTTGTGAGTACACTTAAGCATAACAGGCATAAATTCATGCCTAGGGCACACAAAAGTGTGTTTATTGGATACTCTTTAGGCCAAAAAGGCTACAAGGTTTACAACCTTGAAACTAAACAAGTAATTGTATCCAAAGATGTTGTATTTTTTGAACATCATTTTCCATATCATATCAAGAAGATGATGCTAATAAAACAAAAAAAAGTTTCCTCCTTGTCAATTCAGAGGAGGCTCGGCTTTATGATTTAGACACTGAACAAGAAAATTTAGACACAATCTCAAAAGAAATAACTGAGCAAAGTCTAGATGTGGACTCTTCACAAGTCACAAAAAGTGAGCAAGAAGAGCTGCTGCCAACAAAAGTTACACACAGCAATGATCAAATCCTGCTTGAACAAGAAACTAATAATGAGCACTATAACAATATGCCTACTGTATCTCAAAACAGTAGGAATTGCAACAATGAACAAAGTCCTAATAAAGCACCTAGAAGGTCACATAGGACTAATAATACTCCTTCATATCTACAAGACTACTACTGCAACACAGTGACAGAACACTGGTGTGACATAGTCAGTCACAAGGATTTAAACATCCCTGATAAACAAAGTTTCACCCATTCTGAGCCTAAGACTTATCAAAAGGCACTACAAAATCCTATGTAGAAGGAAGCCATGGATCATGAGATTGAAGCACTGGAAAGAAACAAAACTTGGTCAATAGTACCTTTACCTCATGGCAAAAAGGCCATAGGATCGAAATGGGTGTTTAAAACCAAATACAAAGCCGATGGTTCCCTTGAGAGATACAAGGCAAGGCTGGTTGCCAAAGGATATAATCAAAAGTATGGGATTGACTATGAAGAAACTTTTAGCCCGGTGGTAAAAATATCAACCATTAGATGCCTAATAGCAGTGGCAACAAGTAGAAAATGGAGCCTAAATCAATTAGACGTCAACAACGCTTTTCTGCATGGTGACCTTCAAGAAGAAGTTTATATGCAATTCCCACCTGGATATCCTAACCCTTATAATCATGTTTGTAGGCTACACAAATCATTGTATGGTCTAAAATAGGCAAGTAGACAATGGTTCTCAAAATTAGCACAGGAACTTCTTAGTCAAGGTTATACTCAGTCAAAGAATGACTACTCACTATTCTTTAAGAAAAAGAAAAAACAAATGACCTTTATAGCCATTTATGTAGATGACATTATCCTAACGGGAAATGATCATCATGAAATTCAAAGGTTGAAACAAAACCTTAATACTGTATTCAGTATCAAAGACTTAAGAAAGCTAAATTTTTTTCTTAGGCATGGAAGTGAAATACACAACAAATGGTCTAGTTCTTCATCAACATAAATTCACTAAGGAGCTTTTAACTGAAAGTGGTTTTCACAATTTTAAAAGAGTTGTTACACCCCTCCCTGCCCAGCTAAAACTCTCTGCCTCTGAAGGAGCTTTGCTTGAAGATCCTACCCCATATAGGAGTTTAGTTAGAAAGCTCAATTTCCTAACCAACACAAGAACTGACTTGGCTTACACAGTACAAACACTAAGCCAGTATATGCAAAATCCTAGGGAGTTTCACTTGAAAGCTCTCAAACACACTCAGAACTATGTACATTCTACTTGTGGCCAAGGGATATCCTTGTCTAAATCAGACAAGATCACTCTTCAAGCCTTTTCTGATAGTGACATGGCCTTCTGTCCTGACTCTAGGAGGTCCATCACAGGCTACATACTTCTTTTAGGCACTTCTCCTATATCATGGAAGTCAAAAAAAACAAAGCACTGTGTCCAGGTCAAGTTTTGAGGCTGAGTATAGAGCTATGGCTGCTGCTGCAGCTGAAGTCACATGGATGGTTAGACTACTGGATGATCTGGAAGTCAAGAACATTACTCCTATAACTCTCAACTGTGATAATCAATCAGCCATATACATTGCAATAAATTCAGTCTTTCATGACAGGACAAAGCACATAGAAATAGATTGTCATTTCACTAGGGAGAAGATATTAGAAGGGCTCATATAACTCTCTTACTTACCCACCAGACATCAGTTGGCTGATGTACTGACTAAGGTCTTAACCTTAGGACCTTTCATGGATTTGTTATGCAAACTTGGAATGGCCTTTGGCCATTCCAGTTTGAGGGGGGGTGTTGAGAATAATGATCAAGTTGATCATGGTTAAGGAAGCTTAAGGTTGCAAGATCAGAAGACCAAGGCAAGCACTGGAGATCAAGGTACATATTGCAATTGATTCTAAGATGCAAGTGGCACTGCCAGCTGTAGATCAGGGCACCTCATATTGCTGTCATAACATGCTTCACAGCACGTGTCATATAAGTAGTTAGTTAAGATTATATGTTGTTGTATTTAACTATAGTCAGTCAGTTATGTAGTGTAGTCAAGATTGATGTACTATAGTTAGTCTATCATTATCTTGTAATCCTAGCACTATATATAGCTTGTAAATCTCTCTCAGAATATATGAAAAGAAAGTGCAATTGATACACAGTTCATTAGCTGTACATCTTTTCTGTTTTCAGTAGCTTGTTCCTGTTCTTTGCTCTCATTTTCAACATGCATGGGATCAGTGGGATCGGTCAGGATCGGTCTGAATCAGTGGTGGGATCGGTTAGGAACGTGTAAGATCGTGGGTAGGATCGTTAGGATCATATAGGATCGTTGTTAGGATCGGTAGGATCGTTCAAAACTACTAATTAAATTTTTGCTACTATCTTTGTTCTTTTTTGCTTACTATGGTTTATTATTATATCATTGTGTGTATGTGCTCTAAAATATATTATATGTAGGTAGTGTATATTTTATACATATTTGTCATTTCATTAGGAATAGAGAAAAAACAACATTAATAAAGTAAGATATATATGTATGTATTTAAACATTAAAGAAAAATCTTAAGAAAATGTATGAGTTTTTAAGAAAATTAAGGCAAAATAATAAACGTAGACATACTATAACTTGTTAATTCTGCAAATTTGTAGGATCGTCCGATCCTACGATCCAATCTTACGATCCGATCCCAAAAATTAATTTCAATCCCACGTAGAATCCCGATCCTGATAACCTTGGTTAAACACATAACTATTGGCACCCACCCTTATAGGCTACCCATATTTTTTAAAAAAAAATTAATACTTTTCCTTTTAAAAAAATTATTACCTTGTACTACTGCACTCCAACAATATACTGCTCTCACAACTATACCCTACGGCCCTACCCATAACCCACTACCCAGGCAATCCAACTACCCTTTCCCAATTTCATCTCAAATTCTTGCCCAGCTGCCCTCTGACTATAAGTCCGGCCAGGCGGACACCTCCCTAGCTTTCATTTTGCGTGTTGGCAACCGGCTGTCGCTGCGTCCACTGGACCCCCATTCTTCGATATTTAATGTAAGTTTATCTTTAAAATTTTGATCTCTCATCTAATTAATTTTGTATTTCATCACTTAAAAATTAAAATCTTTAATTTTTTTGTAGGCTTATTCTATTAGTGATTATTTTAGGGTTTAGCAATAGAGATTATATAATAATTGTGAATTAGATAATCACACGCTTTTTATTTTAAAAAACAAAGAAAAATAAGTTGTAAATTATTGGTTATTAATAGCATATATTATAGCTAATATTTAATTTATTTTGATTTCAAAAATACTTTTTTATAAGTTATGTATGATGTTAAATAATGTTATTTTTAATATTATTTAAATTTTTGAGCACTATAAGATTGTAAGTGACAAATTATTATCTTTTGTTTCCAAATTAAAAGTTAGCAAATTATTATTACAGAGAACAAATTTGCAAGTTGTGAGAATATATTATATTGCTAGTTTATTGTCAAACGTGTGAATTAGCAAATTGTGAAAAATATATTATATTATATAATTATTCTACAGAAATTTGCAAAAATTAGTATTGCTAGTTTATTTGTCAAACGTGTGAGCAAAGAAAGTGAGTATAATTAGACTTTAATCTCATTGTAAATTATGAATTGTAATTTGGAGCAACAAAATATTTTTAAAATGCTCATTTTATAAACAAAACTCTCAACCGTAATTTATATCTAACATGTTGGTGAATCATGAATAATGTTACCCATACTTTTGAATCCTGGATCCGCCTATGCCCACCCTGGCACCCTCACCAACAACACATATAAAGTTGAGTGTTAGACTCACTCTATACTTATTCAAATACGTAATGATTCCATTTTATTAGTACTAATAGATGATCATGAATATCTAAACAATAATCTGAATGAGTACATAATTTAATCAGAATAGGGACAATTTTCAAGCATTCTTTTAAATTAAGTAGTAGGTTTTTTGTCAAAACGAAACTAATCTGTTAATGTGCAAGACGAGAATTCAATTCAGTAGTAGTTTTTTTGTAAAAACGTAATTTAATCATGAATGCGGACAATAATCGATTGTCATTTGTGATGTGCAACATGATAAGCTAATCTATTAATGTGCGAAATACACGTAATGATTCAACTACTCTCTTTATTTTTTTTTTTCAAATGTCGTATTTGATTTTAGGTTACTATTCATCAATTACTTTAAAATTTTGTTTTATCCTGAATACATACATTAAAACATATTCAAATGAGTTTTTTTTTGTTTGTTTCAACATAAGATTTACTAATATCTAGTTTTATAATTTATAATTATACACAATTATGACTGTTGAAGCAAGACCCGATTCCCGCAACGTCGATGACGACTTTGAGCATCTCGTAGCTCACGCCTTATCCTGCACACTCAAGAGTGGTGCGGAGCATAGCACGGGTTATGGAGTGTTGAGATTTGGGTCACTCGATCAAGTGACAAATGATGATGATGATATGATGAAGTATGGAAGGTGGGAGCTTGATGGAATCAAGACAGCAGCAGGTCTTGAGAAGAGCTCGACCAGTCGAGCTATTGAGGCTCGATCGAGCCGTAAAACAGAAGCAGTCCAGTAGCTGAAGGACCTCGCTCGACCCACTCGAGCATAGGCGCTCGACCCGAGCGGTGAGCAAGCCACGAATGTTTTTGCTTCTGTTTTTAAGCCTTTACCCTAAACTCTTCTAATATATCATAGGACTATAAATAGATGTCTTAGAAGTGTATTAGGGTAGTGTGTGAGGCATATTCAAGATTGAGAGCTAGGGTTTTACACCAAAAGAGTTCTTCTTCCTTGTTTATGTATTTTGAGAGAGTTTAAAGTAAAGCTTCAATCTTTGCTTTAAGAGGGTGTTCTTAAAGCTTGAAGGTGAGTCATTAATTTATTTTGGTTTATGTTAATGATAAGAAACTTATTTTGAGGGGAGGTATCATTAGATACCTCATTATATTGTTGTGTTTGCTTCTTTGTTGCATTGCTCTGTTTTTGTTGGTTATTCTTTGCATTAGTTTGTTCTTGTTTCTTCATCATAGGCTTAGCCCATTCACAACAATTGGTATCAGAGCTTTAGGTTAGATTTGTGGGTTGTTTTGTGGGTAAAAGTTTGTGTCTTTGTTGGAGAATCAAGGTGGTTGATGGTGCAAAGTTTAACATTCCATTGTTTGATGGAAGGATGAACTTTTCGGTGTGGGGGAGCACCGTAGAGGATTTTTTGGTGCAACAAGGGATTGATGAGGCTCTTGAGAAGAGTAAGCCCACAACAATAGATGAAGGGAAGTGGGTGGCCATGAAGAAGAAGGCGGTAAGCTCTATTAGGCTTGCCATTGCACCCGAAATCAAGTATAATTACTTGAATGAGACCGACCCCGGTGTGTTGTTGGAGAAGCTTCAAAAGGTTTATGCTTCTAAGTCTTTGACCAACAAGTTGTGCTTGAGATGGGAGTTGTATCAACTCATGAAGGAGGATGATACAAGTATGCAAGATCATATCAACACATTCAATCAATTGGTGTGCCAATTGTTGAATGCCGATGAGAAGCTTTCCGATGAAGAGAAGGCACTACTACTCTTGGCTTCACTTCCAAAGAGCTATAAGAATATAGTTCAAACTTTGCTTCTTGGTAGGGACTCAATCACTCTTGATCAAGCATTGGCGGCATTGAGAGAGAATGATCGATTCATGGAGAGGCATGAGGGGGATGAGAAGAAGGGTAATAGTGAGGCTTTATTTGGGGAAGGCTCAAGAGGGAGATCTAAGGAGAGTGGGTATCAAGCAAGGGGGAAGTATCAAGTGAGAAATGACTTTAGTAACAAGGAGTGTTACTATTGTAAGAAGAAGGGGCACATTCAAATGATGTGCAAGGAGATGAAGGAAGACCTCAAGAGAGTGAAGAACTTGAAGGTTGGGAGAAGAGATGGTGAGAGTAGCGGGAGTGCCGCTCTAGGCTTTGTTGATGATGATGAGTACGAGGGAGCACTTCTAGTTGATGTGGGAGTGACTTGTAGTAAGGAATGGGTGATTGACTCCGGTTGCTCATTCCACATATATTGTGAAAGAGAGAAATTTGCTAAGCTTAGCACTTGTGATGTAGGCCTTGTCACCTTACCCAATGATGAAAGGGTGAAGGTGGAAGGTATTGGTGAGGTGATTATTGTGACACATGATGGTGTCAAGAGAAGGCTAGGTGGTGTGAGATATGTTCCTAAGCTTGAGAGGAACCTCATATCACTTGGTAGGTTGGAGTCTAAGGGATGCACTTTCAAGGCTAGTGGAGGCATATTGAAGGCCATTAAGGGGAGCATGGTGCTCATGAGAGGGAAAAGGAGTGAGAGCAACTTGTATGTGCTACAAGTTGAAGGTGGTAGCCTAGGCCACATTAATGATTGCAAGTCACCCAAGAAGGTGACATTTGATGATGGGAAGGGAATTGGTCTTGAGGGGGAGATTGTTGAAGCAAGACCCAATTCCTGCGACGTCGATGACGACTTTGAGCATCTCGTAGCTCACGCCTTGTCTTGCACACTCGAGAGTGGTGCGAAGCGTAGCACGGGTTATGGAGTGTTGAGATTTGGGTCACTCGATCAATTGACAAATTATGATGATGATTTGATGAAGTATGGAAGGTGGGAGCTTGATGGAATCAAGACAGCAGCAGGTCTTGAGAAGAGCTCGACCAGTCGAGCTATTGAGGCTCGATCGAGCCATAAAACAGAAGCGGTCCAGTAGTTGAAGGACCTTGCTCGACCCGAGCGGTGAGCAGGCCACGAATGTTTTGCTTCTGTTTTTGTGCGTGCGGTTTTAATGGGCTTTTAATCCTTTACCCTAAACTCTTCTAATATATCATAGAACTATAAATAGATGTCTTAGAAGTGTATTAGGGTAGTGTGTGAGGCATATTCAAGATTGAGAGCTAGGGTTTTACACCAAAAGAGTTCTTCTTCCTTGTTTATGTATTTTGAGAGAGTTTGAAGTAAAGCTTCAATCTTTGCTTTAAGATAGTGTTCTTAAAGCTTGAAGGTGAGTCATTAATGTATTTTGGTTTATGTTAATGATAAGAAACTTATTTTGAGGGGGAGGTATCATTAGATACCTCATTATATTGTTGTGTTTGCTTCTTTTGTTGCATTGCTCTGTTTTTGTTGGTTATTCTTTGCATTAGTTTGTTCTTGTTTCTTCATCATAGGCTTAGCTCATTCGCAACAATCACTATTAAGTATTAAATAGTAAATTGCTAAATGCTTAAAAAGCAAATGTGACATTTCAAATAAAACCTTGAGAGTATTAATTAATGTGCGAAAACTTAATAACGCCAATACCAATGCATAATCCCATAGTTTAATACTCTAAACTGTCCTTTTGGTTATGTTAGAGGGATAAGATCATAAGAGTGCTTTATATTAATTTAATTCTAAAAAAATGAGATAGTTCATAATAAATAAAGAGGGTATAAATTTTGTGTAGTTGAAATTAAAAAAAAATTAAAATGTATATATAAGATTATAAAAAGTTATGGGTCATTCTTCAAATGTAGATTTGATGCAAAATGAAAATAATGATAATGAAAATTAAGAGGGACGAATGGAGTATATAGGAGAATAAGATAGATCAAATCAATAAAATAAAAGAGAAATATCCGGAAAAAATAGGGGTGAGAGAAAGTTTGTGATTGAAATTAAAGTGGAGAATGTTGGATTAGAAATAAAAGTATGCTTTAATATTTGGAGGGTTATGCATTTTGAGCGTTCGGTAATGACTTATGTCTGATGTTTTGGTTGATTTTTGACAATCTAATTGGTTAAAAAATTAAAATATATGTTTAGTACATGAGTTTTTGGCTAGCTGGAAAAATAATTTTTAAATCAAAATTAAAAAGCAAATTTGATTGGCTTGTTGACTTCTTGGCAACTTTCTCTCTTATAAACAGTCAAAAGTTAATAACCAATTTTATTAAACATCTTCTAAAACATTTAATTTATTCAGCTAGCTTAAAAGTCAACAACAAAATGCCAACACTTATTAGCATCATCATCATGCCCAATGTATCCCAAACATAGATAAATCTATGTTCAGGGTCTGGGGAGAGAAGATAGACGGCGTCTCAAACCCATAAGGAGAGGGCGGTCGAAAGAGTCCCCCGGCTCAAGAAAAGGGTCTTCAAGAGAGGAACAAGATGATGAAAGATATATCCAAGCCATTCGAGACGCGTGAGATCTACCCATTGAGTATAAAATGCCAACACTTATGAATAGTTAAATATGTCAACTAAAAAGCCAATAACCCAGAACAGTACCCCATTAGACTTGTTGGTAAGTATACTTGTAGAAAACCACTTGCAACTTAATTACCTTTGAATTCACAAATCAGGTGCTAAACACAATTTACACCACTGCCAGATTTGCTCTATTGCTCCTCTCTCAACCCCATCTTCAAAACATAAAAATGGACATAGGAACAATACTATCTGTTGCTAATAATGTTATTACATCACTTCAATGCTATGAGCTCACACAGAATTTCTTAAATTTGGGCTTCGAATCTGAACTTCATGAGTTCAAACGCACTGTCGAATCCCTCAGTGCAGTGCTCCGTGATGCAGAATCCAAACAGATCAAAACTGCCATCTATGAAGCGGATGATCTGCTGGATGAGTTTGTCACTGTGGCTCGTCTGCAACGCCTCATAGACGCTGACGGTACTCTATTTGAGAAACTAAGAAACTTCTTTTCAGCTTCCAATCCAAAATGTGTTTTGTACTGGATGTCTCGAGGGATTAAGGATATCAAGCAGAAGTTGAATGATATTGCTTATAATCAGCAATTTAGCTTGAATATTGATCATGAGCCTATCAGGAAACGAAACCGTGAGACATGTTTATACGTGAATGATGAGTTTCCTATCATAGGAAGAGAAAAGGAATTGGATCATATTGTGGACATGTTGCTGAGTTCAACAACAAAATATGTCTAATGATCCATGGATCACCAGTGCTTTTCAGTTGAGGATGTGGACTTGTATTGCGGATCAAGATCAGAAGCAATTAGATGTGACAGGTTCTTCGTAAGATTCTAGCTTCAGCTACTGCCCAGAATTCTGACCAGGGTTCTACCTTGGATTGGGTACAATTCCAGCTCCGGGAAAAACTTGCAGCAAAGAAATACTTGCTTGTACTAGATGATGTATGGACTGAAGACCGAGTTCAATGGCGCGAGTTAGAAAAGTACTTGGTTACGGGTCAAGAGGGAAGCTGGATCTTGGTGACTAAACGATCGAAAAGAACTGCAACAATTGTGGGAGATGGTCAAATGCACATGTTGCAGGGCTTGTCGGTGAAAAACTCGCAGAAATTATTTAGAAGTGTAGCATTTGGATCTAATGTTTCAAACCCCCCTGAAAATTTAGTTGATAATGGGCGAGAAATAGTGGATAAATGTGCTGGAGTTCCCCTTGCAATAAAAATGATGGGTAGTTTACTATATGGTCAAGATACTAGTAAGTGGGAGTTAGTTCAAAAGCTAGAATTAGCCAATATTATGGAGACCGAAGACAATGTTATGGCGTTGCAAAGTTGCTTTAGTTATTGCGCAATATTTCCCAAGGATTACGAGATTCTAAAGGAAAACTTAAAGAATCTTTGGATTGCACAGGGTTATATAGTTCCATTATACACAGGGCAGAGCATTGAAGATGCTAGTGAGGATTATTTCTTAACTTTATTGAAGAGGTGTTTTTTTCGACATACGAAGAGATCGAGCAGGTGAAATTTTGTCCGTTAAGTTACACAATCTTATACATGATATTGCTCAAAGTGTTTCAAACAATGTGATTTATGTAGCAGAAACTATTAATGGAAACCTAGATACAAATGTTTGTCTTCATCTCTCAACTCCCCGCATCTTTGAATTTGGCAAATGCTTTGTTGGCAAGACGCGTTTGAGGACGTATGTTTGTGGTTATAGCATGGATGATGAAATTCTAGAGTTCAAGTATCTTGTCAAAAAAACCCAACTACATACAAATATTTCTCGCCGCCTCTCAACATCCTACACCACAAAATGTGTCGATAACTGCGAGGGTAAGAAGTGTTCTCAGTCGTGTCTTTGTGTTAGTTGCAAGAACGATAAGTAGGTAGATGTTAACAACTTGGAGGCACTAGTGAAAAGTTGCAAGTATTTAAGGGCGTTAGTCATGCCAGACTTAGGAATCAAAACATTGCCGGAGTCCATAAGTAAATTGCTACATTTGAGATATTTAGATCTCTCATGTAACACAAAGTTGGAAGTGCTTCCTATGTCAATAGCCAAACTATATAATCTAGAAACCCTAAATTTAAGCTTTTGTGACAATTTAAAAGAGCTATCTAAAGATTTGAGTAAGATGGTCAAACTTAGAGTCTTGAAAATAAGATATTGTGATAGATTGGAGTATATGCCTAAGGGAATGAATAAGTTAAGTTGTCTTAACATGCTAGATACATTTATAGTGGGCGGTGTAGGGAGTTGTTCAAGTTGGACTGAATGGTTTTATGGTATAGAAGAGTTGAAGGTTCTTAACAACCTTAGACTCAAACTTTGTATCATTATTAAGTGGCCTAAAAGTGTTGAGCGGTTTGGTCAAGAAGTTCGGGAGAGAAAAGGATTGTATTTGGTGGATAAGAAATATCTGAATGAAATTGAAATTTACTTTGAAGATGTAGGAAGTGACAGAAGAATATACGGTAAGGAACTAATAAAATTGATGGAAGATCTGCATCCACCTTCTAGTCTTCGGTTTTTAGTTGTGCATACTTATCCGGGTAAAAGAATGTCAGAGTGGATATACCTTCTTACAAACCTTGTAACTCTTTCACTTGTGGGTTGTAAAAACTTGGAGTATGTGGAAACCTTTGGAACTACAGAACAAAACACTTTCCTTCCTTGTCTTGAAAAGCTTGAGTTAAGACAACTACCCAAGTTGAAAGGGTGGAGGAGAGGTGGGGTAGTCATACAGATGGAAGATAGCAACAATTCACATTTGCAATTACTACCTTGTTTAAAGGAAATTAACATACTTTTTTGCAAGAAGCTGACATATTTTCCATTGTGTCCCATGGTAGAAATATTATATTTGAAGCAATTCAATAAAAGATTGAGAGGAATAATATCTGAAAACGTTGTCGTTTTAGGATCTCCAAAACTAAGAAAATTGGGTATCGATGAGGTAACATGGTTGAACTCATTTTCCATAGAGGTTTTTCAGTGCCTTGAAAAGCTAGATATAAATGTGGATATGGAGGTGGAGGATTTGGGGAAGGTTGTGAAGGTGTTACGAAGCTGCCGCTTTTGCCTTAGATTTCTGAAAATATCTGGATGCTACAAAGTGAAGTTACCAGAAGAAGAAACTGAGAATGAGGAAGGTAGTGGCATGATCATGACATCCCTCCACACCTTGGAATTGACTGATCTTCCGAAGATGGTGAATCTGCCAAGCTGGATGCAGTTTTTGCCTGCTCTAAACACCCTTGAAATTAACAGTTGCAAAGGACTGGAATCAATTCCGAATTGGATGCCCAAACTCACTAATCTCAACCAAATTCATGTTAGATGGTGTTCTAAAAACCTGGAAGAAAGATGCAAACAAGATCCACAAGGGGAGGATTGGCCATACGTTCAACATATCCCCAACATTTTATTTCCAGATTGTTCTGATCAACAACACTGAATAACTATGAAAACTACCATTGTTTTTCTGCAACTTATAAATTCAATAGCTTGCTTTTGATTGCTTTTGTGTGATATTGATCTGTTAACAAGTTTTGTATGTTTAAATTTACATATCATAAGTTTATGTATAATCTGCTCAACTTGATATGTTGTTTTTCCAAGTTAATTATTATGTACTCAATTATTCTAAGTGGTTTGTGGATAAAAGTACTTATCTAAACTTAAAAAGTGTTTGCAGATTAAATTTGGCATATAGTAATGTGTATATCTTCTTCATTTTACAATTTATTGACGTTTTTGTGAGTCTTAGGATTAAACCACTAGACTCTAGAGAATGTTAGAAACTGATTTCAAGTAAAACGCAAGCTTTGGGTTTTAATATTCTGTGTTACTGATTATCATTAACAAGAACGGGTATTTATACATCAAGCTACCTAGGGTTACCGTAATTAACCGATAACAAATATGTTAACTTCTATATTTACAAATATACCAAAATATACTACTTGTCATATTCTAATGTATTCTAACAATATTCTAACACTCCCCCTCAAGTTGAGTAGTCGGGTCTCCAATACTCAACTTGCATAAGACTTCTTCAAAGAACTGTGTGCCAACGGCTTTTGTAAGAATATCTGCAAGTTGATCTTCAGATTTCACATGAGGTAGCTTGATTATTTTCCCTTCGAGTTTCTCCTTTATGAAGTGTCTGTCGATTTCGACATGCTTCGTTCGATCATGTTGAACCAGATTCTCTAAAATGTTGATAGCTGCCTTATTATCACAATACAGTTCACAGCTTTCTTTAGGTGCAAATCCCAAGTCAGTCAACAATTTCCTGAGCCACAATATCTCCATAATTCCTTTTGCGACCCCTCTGAATTCTGCTTCTGCACTTGATAATGCAACTACTTTCTGCTTCTTACTTCTCCATGTTACTAAGTTTCCACCCACAAGTGTGAAGTATCCCGAGGTTGATTTCCTGTCATCTTTATCTCCTGCCCAATTTGCGTCTGTGTATGCGACCAGATTTAAGTGCCCATTTCTCTGATATAAGACTCCCCTTCCAGGGGTTCCCTTTAGATACCTCAGTATGCGAAAGACTGCCTCCATGTGTTGAACCTGTGGTTTATGCATGAACCGACTAACTACACCCACAGCATACGCAATGTCTAGTCTTGTATGTGCCAAGTATATCAATTTCCCCACCAGTCTCTAATATTGCATACGATCAGCTAATTCTCCACCTTCGAGAATTTGCAGCCCGTGATTAACCATCATTGGTGTCTCAATAGGTTTACAATCCATCATACCAGTCTCAGCCAGTAAGTCTAGAACATACTTCTTCTGAGAGATGAAGATTCCTTTGTTTGATCTTAGAACCTCGATCCCCAAGAAGTACTTTAGCATTCCAAGATCCTTCATTTCGAATTCTTGAAACAGTTTCCGTTTTAGGTTCTCAATCTCAGCTTTATCATCTCCCGTGATGATCATGTCGTCGACGTAGATTATCAAACACGTTATCTTTCCTCCTTGCTTCTTGAGGAACAATGTGTGATCTGAGTGGCTCTGTCTATATCCAAATCTCCTCATAGTAGATGTAAACCTCCCAAACATGCTCTAGGAGACTGCTTCAACCCATATAGTGCCTTTTTCAATCTGCAACCCTCTTGTTCTGAGAACTCTGAAGTGAACCCTGGTGGTGCCTCCATATAAACTTCTTCCTGTAACTCCCCATGAAGAAAGGTGTTCTTCACATCAAACTGATGAAGAGGCCAGTCTAAGTTTGCTGCTATACTGAATAGAACTCGGATCGTGTCCAGCTTTGCTACAGAGGAGAACGTTTCTGAGTAGTCGACCCCATAAGTCTGAGTGTAGCCTTTTGCAACTAGACGAGCCTTATACCTTTCAATCGTTCCGTCTGTTCTTTATTTGACTGTAAAGACCCATTTGCATCCAACGACCCTCTTTTTTCCTGGTAGATTACACTTCTCCCAAGTGCCATTCTTTTTTAGAGCACTTATCTCCTCTTCCATCGCTTTCTGCCAATGATCTGTTGCAAGAGCCTCTTCAACTGTCTCGGGAAGTTTAGTACCATATAACGCAGCATTGAATGCCAGAGCACTTTGTGACAAGTTTCCTTCACCAGGTGTGTCAACTGGGTACTTCGATCGTTTAGCCTCATAATCTGGGTCGTATCTCCTCGGAGGGATACCCCGTATAGCTCGGGGTGGCAAAACATAGGGTGATTCCCTACTGTCTTGGGTATCATCATAAGATACTATCCCCTGCAACATCATCCTCAACTATAGGGACATCATCAACAATATCAATGCTATTATCCAAACTACTCACCTGATGATCAGACAGGAGTGGAAGCGGCAATGAGGAGTGTGGCAGAACAACTTGAGGAGGTGATTCAGTAGTAGTGCCTACTTGTTCTTTTGGGCCTGACTCAACCAGGACTGGACCGGTTAACCATCTGAGATTGTCATTTACCCTCTCCCCCTGACATCGAGGATGGGGATAGTAAAAGTCACCCTCGATAAACTCACAATCCATAGTAGTATGTATCTTCCTAGTAGAAGGGTCATAACACCTGTATCCCTTCTGGTTCCTCCCATATCCCACAAAAACACATTTCCCTGCTTGAGGGTCAAACTTGTTGCGCACTCGTTTGGGGTGATGAACAAAGACAGTACAACCAAAGATACGGGGTGGTAGAGAGTGAGAGAAGGGTAAGTGGTGGAAGGTTTGGAAAGTATCAAGGGGTGTATGGTAGTCAAGGCTTTTTGTGGGCAGGCGGTTGGTGAGGTAGTTAGCAGTGGCAATAGCTTCCGGCCAGAGATGGGTAGGAACACATGATTCAAGCATAAGGGCACGAGTCATTTCAAGGAGGGTTCTGTTTTTTCTTTCTACAACCCCATTTTGTTGGGGTGTGTCGGGATATGAGGTTTGATGGATAAGGCCTTTGGTGGTGAAAAAGGTACGCATATCATGGTTGACGAATTCTCTACCATTATCAGATCTAAGAATACGAGGCTGGGCTCGAAATTGGGTACATATCATATTATAAAAATCAACAAACACCTCATACACCTCAGATTTCTGTTTAAGAAAATATATCCAACTCATACGAGTGCAATCATCAATAAAATAACATAATACAGATAACCATGTATGCCTACAACAGGAGCAGGACCCCAAACATCAGAATGAATAAGCATGAAAGGAACATCTGTTTTATTGTAACTAATAGGATAAGAATGTTTGTGACTTTTTGCCAAAATATATGTTTCACACTTAAAGTTGGATTTATTTCTGCCTAAGGTAGAAAATAGTTTCTCTAAGTACCCAATAGATGGATGTCCAAGTCGACGATGCCAAGTCCATAGTTGTTTTTCGTCTGGCCCGCGAACAAGAACTGCTTTGCCTTTTTGAATCTCCTCCTTCAAGTAGTAAAGTCCACCTCGTTCAATAGCACGCCCAATGATTCTTCCTGTCTGAGCATCCTGCACAATACAACAACCAGGTTTTATGAGAACGGTACAGTTAAGCTCCTTCGTAAGATGACTCACAGATAACAGCTTATGTGACAAATCCGGGACAAATAAACAATTTTTTAAAGTGAGGTTTTTATTAAAGACAATAGTTTCGGCTCCTCCCACTTTAATTTCTTCACCATTAGCAGTCTTAATGATGTTTTTTAGTGGCTCTACACAGTTCACAAAGTCATTAGGGTCATAGGACATGGTGTCCGTGGCCCCGCAATCGAAAATCCATCCACCTCGAAAAATAGATAAAGCAGTACCAAGAGAAGGGGAGGAGTCACATTTATTAGAGGACACGTGACCTCCCTTTTTCTATTTAAGGGCTGTCAACCCAAGTAACTTGGGTTTCCATCAAACCCTAATGCCTTCTCCTTTGTCTCGCCGTTTAAGAGAGAGAAACTTTCCCTCTCTTTGTTACCTGATGTGTCGTTTAATGTTATCCCTTCCTCTTCTTTGTTTGGATCTTCATTCAAGCTTGCTCCCATGACTGCCCTGCCGGTTTTGTGTTCGGTAAAGTTGTGATTTTCTCTGGTCCTCTTTTTCTTTGAGTCCAGCCACCACTCCGGGTAACCCACAAGTTTGAAGCACTCACTTTTGGTGTGTCTTGAACCACCACAGTGGGTTCATTTGAGGTGACTCCTTTCGTCGTTCCTCCGGTACGGTTTGCCCTTGACGGTGAATCCCCCTCCAATGCCCAATAATTCAGTTTTAGATGAGGGTTTTTTCATGATACCCCTTCTCATTATTTCACGCCTGATACTTGCATAGGCTTCTTCCACCGTGGGAAGGGGTTCTTGAATGAGTAAGTCTATCCTGTCTTTGTCAAAGGATTCATCAATCCCTGCTAGAAATTGATACAACCTATTTTGCTGTGTGATTTGGTTGTAAATGATGATATCTTGTGGGTCTTTCATTGGGTTTGGTAATCTTTTGTCTATCTACTTCCATAGATTAAGTAACTTGCTGTAGTAAGTCTCTATGGAGTCGGTTTCCTGTTGGATTTTGTTTGTTTGAATCGTAAGGTCAAAGATCTGTAGACTGTCCCTTCCACTGCTGTAAAGGGTCTCGATTCCTGACCATAAGGCCTTTGTTGTTGGGAAATCAAGGAATTGATTAACCAATTCAGTGTCGATATTCTCCAATATCCACGAAATCACAATCGAGTCATACCGTGTCCATTGGTTGTACTCTGGGTTGTTTTTGGCCGGTGGATCAGCGATGATGTGTTTGAGCTTTCCACGACCATTAATGGCCAGTTGCATCAGCCTGGACCATTTGGTGTGATTTTGGTTTGTCAATTTTTCGGATATTGTGGGGGTTTGAGTGTTTGTGGCTGGTTCAGTAGGTTGTTTGTTGGGGTTTAACTGTTGAAACAGTTGCATCAATTGACCCATTGTAACTGGTTGGTCTCCTGTTGTGATGATTTTGTTTTCGTCCTCCATTTTCTGGTTTTTTCGGATTTCTTCAAAGGTATGTTTGGGTATGTGATGAAACAGCAAAAACGACTCAGAATCGTTGCTGCTCTGATACCATGATTTCAAGTAAAACACAAGCTTTGGGTTTTAATATTTTGTGTTATTGATTATCATTAACAAGAACGGGTATTTATACATCAAGCTACCTAGGGTTACCGTAATTAACCGATAACAAATATGTTAACTTCTATATTTACAAATATACTAAAATATACTACTTGCCATATTCTAATATATTCTAACAATATTCTAACAGAAACAAAAGTGGGTTCAATAGGATTGGTTAAAAGAACACTAGAAAATCGACATGTGCTTTTTTATAGGACAAAAATAAAAGTCAGCTATTTTGATGGCCACAACCCACAAGACAGGTTACTTGGCTCTATTTGATGTTTTGAGGAAGGAATTTGTTATTTCAATTATGTGTTGCTCTTTGTTTTTTAAGGATAGAATTTTATGTGTATAACTGTGATTATGTGTTATAAATAATCACAAACTACACAAGTTAACTAGGATTATACCTGTGTTATGCATGGTTTATACTTTTGTTTATTAGAGACTATAGAAGTTCATAATATGTAGGACCTTTGACCAAAATTTCAAAGTCAACATAAAAAAACCTTTTACCACTACTTGGATGTACTTGATAGTTATCAATTAAGCATTAGCAAATTTGTATTAAATGTAATCATAATATATAATAAAACTTAAAATGCTAATGAAGTTATCATATTGATACAGTTGAATACATATTATGATTAAATAGTCTCTCATAACTGGATGCTAAAATTAAATTTTAGAAATAAATACTAAAATTAGTGAACTCAAATGTACGTTTTAATAATCATTAAAAGTAGTAGTAGTTGGAAAATCTTCAATAGTAC
Organism: Amaranthus cruentus; assembly: GCA_019425755.1. Taxonomy (NCBI): domain Eukaryota; kingdom Viridiplantae; phylum Streptophyta; class Magnoliopsida; order Caryophyllales; family Amaranthaceae; genus Amaranthus; species Amaranthus cruentus. The sequence continues at coordinate 11,187,257 of CM033464.1, forward strand.
CATATAATATTGTTATATAATTACATGTGTTTGGTTTTTGTGTGATACATACTAAAAAGGTGTATTTGATGACTCTTTTGTTGTGAATTTATAATAGTATATTGCATTAAAAATATAAACAGAGGGGTTAAAAAATAATTATCTAACATTTATAAGTCTTACATTATTTATAGATTAGATTACACATTAATAGTATTTATAATTCATATTAACATTAATGTGAACTTGTGGAACTTATTTCACCATTAGTTATTTTATTACAATTACATAAGGATGGCAATTCAGTCCGAATCCAACCCTAGTCCGACTCGATCCGAGGAAAATAATTCGATTCGAGTCCGAAGAAAAAGCCATCTGACTCTAACTCCGACTTTACGATCCGAGTCCGAGTTAGAGACGGACCGGAGTTGGACCTTATTAAAAATCCAAGACTCCGACCCGACTCCGACCCTGAAGGACATCCGACTTTGAATTTGACTTTTATACTAATATTTTGTTTCCTTTAAAACTCTAGATGTGACTAATTCAAGCTCTCTCTTATACTAATTGTAATTTTTGATTTTGAAAAAGTACTTGGTATTTTTATTTAGATTAATGAATCAAGATAAGATAAATGAAATCAAGAGAAATAAAATACGCCAAATCAAAATACGATAAAATTTTATTAAGTTTTAGTAGTAGGATTATTTCTGTTATTAAAATTGAATTCAAATTAAAGTACATATTTATTTGTTAAATTATATATGAAAAATATATTTTGTTAATTTTGTATGCTTTAAAACCATTAGTACAATATCACAACGATATTGTTTGATAATAATCCGACTCTGCATCCGACTCCGTTGGAGATCTGAGAGTCCGAGTCGGGGCAAACTTGGAGTATGCATAATCCGACTCCGAGTGAAGGTGAACTGAAAACAAAAGTCCTACTATTATCTGGAGCAAAGTCGGAGTATGTATAATCCGAGCCGAGTCCGACCCATTGTCATCCCTAATTACAATTATAATCATCTCAAATAGAACTATTTATTAATAATTCATATTGCATTATGGAAAATGAAGGGATTGGCCTAAAAATGCATTGTAAATTGACAAAACCATTAATTCATGAAGTGACAAAATGACAAATGGTAAAACAATTGCAATTGAGTCATGAAGTGATGACATTTGGCATAATTGATTCATGAAGTGACACTTGGCACACATGTTTTTGAATTAGTAAATGTATGATGATGATGATGATGATGATGATGATGATTAGTTATGTTACAAAACATTTCTTATTCTCGCTTAAGGGCCTATTTGGATTGGGTGTAAATGTTTAAGGGGGAAAATAAAGTTAAACTAATGAAATGAAAACAAATAGAGATGTATTTGAAGTAGTTGAGATCAATGTTGTTAAAATCGCGATTCTGATCTACGATTCTACGATTTTACGTTCCAAAAATAAGTAGCGATTTGAATCATAGGTAAAATCTTAAAGTTGTAAATTTTTACGATTCTAGTTGAAATAAAATTTTTAGATGTAGAATCATAATACGATTCTACGATCCTACGATTTAACGATCCGATTCTACTAATTTAGTATTAATTTTTAATAATTTTTCTTACGTAGCATCTTTTACTAATCTATTTCACTTATATAAATAAGTTTTAAATGTATCATCATGAAAAATTTTTAAAAATAAATTTCCTAATATGTTTGAAGATTTAAATTAATTGTTTAGAAGTTTTCTTTACATTCTTAAAAATAAAGTCAAAGAAATTTTATTCATAAATTTAGACTTTTAAAATGGATAATAATGATAAAATACTATATATTTTAATAACTCCGATTTTAACCATAATTCCACAGTTGTCTCCTAATCAACTACTTCTGTGATGATGTGATCATCAAGACTTAGAAAGATGGTACAATAAGCTTTCTTTTCCATCACTATTAATTGTCTGTCAATTAATCAGTCTCCAGATATCGATGTAGACACCGTGATCTTTAAGATCAATATACGCTAAAGTTGCTGCTATTTTAACATAACCTTCATCTTAATTTGCGATAGCCCAAAACTATTCTTCCCGGTAAACTTCTCAATTCTTATTGTTGAATCTCCTACTATTGTTTCACTCAAAAAATTCTCCAGGATTAAACCTGAACTCTTGTACCAATTGTTGTGCGACACGAAAACAATAATCGAAAACAATAAAGAAATAGTAAGAAATTCAATGCAAATGCTAAGAAAAACACAACGGTTTTAACTTGAATGGTTCACTATCAATATGATAGCTACGTCCACGGGCACTGAGATTAAAGGTTCTCACTTGAATGGCTCACTTTTCTCTCTTGCGTTTATGGTTGCCCTAAACCTAATTAGAGGAGGGGTTTATATGTAAGCCTCCTAGAAGAAGATATTAGGGATTAATTACAGAACATAACCGCCCTAAAACAAAAGGTAACCAGCCAAAACGTGAAAAACAACTTCCTTGCATTTGTCGAATGCTAAGTCGAGTCGGCTTCCACTAATTCTCACCTTGCTGCCAAGTCGACGTTACTTCGAATTCCTGGACAACCCCAAGATACAGAACCACAACCAACTCAGTTGTCACCATGCCATCACTAGCGCCGAGTCAGCGTTGCCCCCTGGATAATGCCAACCTTGTAGCTTCTAGACGAGTCGACTTTCTTCTTTGCCACACTGACATCGATTCGGTGTTGGCCATTGGAAATCTCACAAAACCTAGCTCCGCTTGATTCATCTTCCCCACGAGCTAGACTTTAGTTTGAGTGATCATCATCAAGACTTTCGTACATTGATAAGCCCTTACTAAATTCTTTGGTTAATTAGTTACAATCATATAATACTCAAATTCAACAACCACCTTGCCATGTGGCAGTTTGAGAATTAGAGTTGAAAACATGTTTAATATATTGCCATGTGGCATCTTTAGGCATAATTTTTAAAAAGTCTAAAACTTTCTTAGGAAGCTAAAATACTTCTGATCATTAAGTATTATATTAAACACATTTTGCTTAAAAATCTAAAACTTCCATAGGTAGCAAAAATAGTACTTATGATTATTATGTACTCCCTCCGTCCCATATAATTTGTAGCAAAGAGAAAATTAGTGTTTTTTAAGAAGAAGGTAGATAATGGTAATAAATGAAGAGAGAGAATGAATTGTGTGGTTGAAATTAAAAGAGAGTTAAAATGTATGGATGAGATTAAAAAGAAGTGGTGGGCCATAGTCCAAAAATAAAAATTATTCAAATTAAGTTGAACCAAAATAGAAAATACTATAAATTAAATGGGACAGAGGGAGTATTATATTAAACACATTTTGCTTTTATACAAAACATTAATGAATACTTTATCATCTTTCAAATCACTTTATTGATATTCAATCTCCTAATTCAACAACCAACTTACCACATTCGTGCATTGCACGGTTATAGTATAGATACTAGTACTTATGAATAGAATATAGACTTCCATAAATCAGTAAAAGAATCGCTGCCAATTACCATCAAAGGTCAAACATACGTGAAAAAATCCATTTTAATAACATTGATTATTTATGAGAGTTAAGAAATAGCATTAAAAGAATTTTATTAAAAAAAGCATTAAAGAAGAGTAACGGAGAAATTTCATACCATCTTCAAGCATCTACTTGATGAAGTAATTGATATGATAAGAAGTTGAAGTAAAATAAAATAACCTAACAGTTGCTAAGCATCCTAGGAAATTAATTAAACCTAATCATAATTTGGACAGTTTTATGGAGTTAATTACATTAGATTCCATTATTATACTACGTTTATGTGTGAGGAATTAAATATTAATAACTCTTAGGTATATGCAGCGCCGGAGCAAAGTATTTTGAGGTCCGGTTTAATTTTTTTTATATTTCTAATCTTGGGACCCTTTATTAATGAAAAGAGATTTTTTCTTAAACTTAAATAAAAACTCGACGCATTTTCTAACTATGTTAATATTAATTTTGTAAAAATAACTTAAATTAATTTGTTAAAAATTAAATATTCATCTCTAATATTAAGAAGGAAGAGAAATAAAGTAATGGGTCAATCAAAAATAATAAAAAGTTTAAAGCTTAAAAGAATGAAATACTAAGAAATAACATGTTGATTATTTTTAGTGATTATTGATGGTTAATAAATGGGTGAAAAATAAATGATGTAAGAAAAGATGTTAGAGGTTAAAAAAGAATGCTTTGGAAATAGATAGAAGAAAGGAGAGAAAAAAATGTAAATAAAAAGAATTGATCCTATGACCATTAATATATTTAGTAATGCTCCAACAAACTATTCTATTTTATTAATATGTTATTTTAATATGATTTTTTCTATATGAGGCCTTTTAGATTTTGGGGCCCTGTGCGGTTGTGCACCTCGAACCCTCTTAAAACCACCCCGGGATATATGTTTCGTTTGGTTATTGCCTTATAATGATTTCAATGTAAATTTTCGTGAAATTTATCATGTCATTTCCCACGGTAATGAAAAGCTGATTTACACTACAACATAATTTGATTTTAATGGATATATTTAGGGACATTTATTTTAAATGTCGCTATTTCAAATTTTTAATAGTATATAAAAAGGATTTAGTGACATTTATTAGACTCTTTAGTAGAATTATACAAAATCACACTAAAGTTTTTCGCCACATAGAATCTAGTGACACTTCTCACAAAGGTCACTATAGACTACAATAATAATTACATATGCCACTAAAGACCAGATAAAGTGTCACTAAATCACTTTATAGTCAAACTTTAAATAAAAACCAATAATTATTACACTAAAAATATGAATTAGCGGCATTTTTTTGTGCTGCTAAATTTAGTGTCGCTAAAAGTTAAATTTGTTGTAGTGTTATAAAATAGTTTTTTATTCACAATTTTACATTACCACCTAATACAACATCCCAAATAGTAATGCAAGTGAAGAAAATAAGATAATTAAAGTTAAACAAACATGATTTTATATTGTTTGTCAAAAGATTTTCTTATTGCACTAAGTTTCTTATGATTTCCATTATTTAATATCGACTATGTTGTTTAAGGAGTCAAAAGCTAGTCATTAAAATGATAGTTGATCAAAATTACTCGGAGTTTATAATAACACTTGGAAAAATTGTCCAGAATAACACCACTTATTGCCCATCTGTTGTGAATAAGCCCAGCCCTACTATTGATTATTTCTAAATAATCCAAACTTTGTATATTATTTGGTGACAACACCCTTTTTTACATTTTAATTGGCTATTATATGTACATACTTACCGTTGCACCCTCTTCTTCTTCCCCCTTATGCTTCTTCGTTGGTCTTACCTTACTTCTCTTTGGTGGTAGGTATCTATAATAGCCGGTTAAAATGTGGAAAATGGTCATGTCAGCAAATAATATACACATAGTTGGATTATTTAGAAATAATCAACAGTAAGGATTATGAACAATATGTGGAATTATTCTAGACAATTTTTTAAAATACTTTTGGACCTAAATCTAGGGTAATTTTGGAGAGTTTCATGGATTTTACATATAGTGAGTGTACTTAGAAGTTACGATAGTCCTGAAGTTAAGAATCAAGTTAGTAAGTTAAAAAGTCAAAGAAGAAGTACGTATATGCTTCATCTTCTTTATTTTCTATTTGTTTATGAGTTTAATAGTGTTTATGATGTGTCACAATCTCAACAAAAAAATTCCCTTCAAAACTCAATGATGACACCATCACTAATTAATATATTTGAGTTAATTGCTTTCTAACTATGACTATAATAATGTTATTCATATTGATTCCAAAAAAAAAAATAATGTTATTCATATTGATGTTATACTTTGTAAGTCACATCATTTAATTTATTAGAGATCTATAAATTTAATTTCATTTTTTTTCAATTATTTAGAAAATCTTATCAATTTTATTTATTAAATAAGTATTATTTAAGTGTATTGGATATTTTAAGTTGGTTAAAAGATAATATACTTTTATGAGGATTTTTTATTTATACTAATGAAATTGGTTACTTAAATGCAATGCATAAGTCTAATATGATTTAGGTTGTGACTACCTTTATGCAAATCACTTATATTTTTTATGACAAATAATTTTTTTTAATTTTATAAAATAATTTTACATAAATATTTATGTTAAATCTATAATTAAATTTTCACAATCATCTACGCACAATGCAAATTATGATATAAATCAAATAAGAAATGTAATGTATAGAACTATTCAAAACGCAATGAGATATAACTATAATGTAAAATTTATTTCTTAAAATTTTAATTTCTTAAATTATATGTCAGTAAATTTAATAAAGTCGTGCATCGCACGGGCACTATCTATGTGAAAACCTTTGAACGCTCAAGCCATCTCAAAGTTTCAAAGGGTTCTAATTGTAATAACTTGGCGGTAATTTTGGAGACTTATTAAGTCTATCTTTGTGAGTAAGTTAAAAATCTCATTATTTCTTAGATGTGTTTGAAAAATAATTTAGTACATATACTATAAGGATATATGTAATGTTTGGTGATTCTTTTATTGAGAATTTATTAGATAAGATAACATCGTAAAAGTTACTTCTAATGTATTATTCTAATTTTATTTATCAAACTTTTTACCTTATGTAATAAACTACTACTTTCTCCGGCCTTTTTTGTTTGTCTTATTTGAGGATTTCACACAAATTAAGAAAGGTGGAATCTTTGAAGATAGTGAGTATTATTTTATTATAATAGTGGTGTGAATTAATGATTGTATTGGTATTATGAGAGAAAAATATAAATTAATTAAAGATAAAGTAAAACAAAAAACAAAAAAAATGATTGTCATTAATAGGAAACAGAACCATACACAGCAGCCATATTAGGAGGATAATTCCATTTTTGGAAAGTTTTGGTTATAAAGGGGGCTTTCCATTTTTGGAAAGTTTTGGAGAGTAATTCCAAATTAAGGAGGGAATTACATAAAATCTGAAAAAATAAACTCAAACATCCTATTGGGCAATTACAATAAATATGGATTACTTATGTAATTGAAGCTAATGAATGACTAGAAATCAAATGACTATACAAATTCTGCTGTGGATGTATATAAACACAGCAACTTTGAGCAAGTACTTCAAGCAAAGAATAGGGGCTTCAAAAATCAGTAGCTTCAGAAATCAGTAGCTCCACAAAATCAGTGAATCAAGTACAAAATCAGAACCTTCACAAAAAAAATGATCCTCCCAAAAAATCAGAAGCTTCAAACAGAACTAGTAGCTTCAAAAATTACTGCACCATTGCCTTAATCATGAGCTCAGGAAGTGAAGACAAAATCGAGGGGGCATGGTACTTCGGATCAACACAATATGATCCTCAATCAAGCTCAGAATCAGAGCAAGAACCACCACAGATGATTGAGCAACAAGAAGAACAACAACACACTCATCATAAGCCAAGGCTCAACAATGACATGAGACATCTTATATTTCAGGAGTTGCTTTCATTGAAAACAACTGATTCATTACCTCATGGAACATTCCAAATCATCGGTAAAAAATATGGTAATCATCATAGGACCATAAGGAGGTTATGGCATAGGACAATGCAATCAAAAGAAGCAAACAAACCATACATGGTAGAGTCAAAATTCAAGAATTGTGGAAGAAAGCGAGTTGTTGTGCCTCCAAACGTTCTTGAGTCAAGACCGATGGGAGAACGAACATGTATAAAGGATGTTGCAAGTTATTTAGACTTGGCACTATCGACCGTTTGGAGGCTAATCAAAAGAGGTGAAATTAAGGCACATTCAAATCCTCTTCACACAATGAATTCAAACGTTTTACAAAAGCTACTCAACTACGATGTTAAATTCATTTTTTCAGAGTACTTGAAATCATCATTGGGGCTTCATCATTCAAAAACTTAACTCAAGAACATGAACATGAACAGAAACAGTCTCAAAAAGAACATCAGAAGACAGTTGCAAACACTCAAATTCAACAGCTTCTCAAACAAAAAAAACACATCAAAACCCTAAATTCGAATAGCTTCATAAAAAACTTCAGATCAAGAACAAACTAAAACATCATCATCCAAAAACAACAGATCAAATCATCATTGGGGTTTCATCATTCAAAAACTTAACTCAAGAACATTAACATGAACAAAAACAGTCCCAAAAAGAACATTAGAAGACAGTTGCAAACTCTCAAATTCAACAACTTCTCAAACAAAAAAAACATATCAAAACCCTAAATTCGAATAGCTTTATAAAAAAACTTCAGATCAAGAAAAAACTAAAACATCATCATCCAAAAACAAAAGATCAAAACCCTAAGTTTGAATAGCCACATAAAAAAACATCAGATCAAGAACGAACATCATCATCCAAATAACAACAGATCAAAATCAAAACAAACATCATCATCATAAAAAAAAAACCCAAATTTTCCCAACAACACACAAATCTAGAAGTCACCCAAAATATCAGAATACAACCTAAATCCTAAATTTTCGTTCATCCTCAGCTATGAAAAAAAATTAAACATAAACTTAAAAAAGTTCGTCTTACAATCATCGACGGCGTTTTTTAGGGTATTGTTTAGCCCTAGCAGAAAGCACTTCTTCTGGAGTATCAGAAACAACTAAATTTTCATCTTCTTCAACAGGAGGACTTGAAGGTGTCGATTTTATTGGAGATTCATACACAAATTTAACAATATTCAGAGGTGGATCTTTCCCATTAAGGTAACACCAAGTAGGAGGAGAAGAACTATTTTCATGCAACTTTGAACAAGCATCATCTTCAAGTACCTTTTGATAGGCCTCAAGTTCGTTCTTAGACCATCTTAAAATCTCATTCGAGTAAGAGTGTGACAGGCCATGCATGGAACAAGAAGACAATTCACCATATTCACAAAGCCTATCATATAAATAACTTGGAATTGTTGAAGAATTTGAAGAGGTTTTCTTCTCCATACTAAACCCAGAAAACGTCAATGGTGGATGAAGAACAGGGGACGTTTTTTTAAGACAAATGTAAAAAATCACGAAACTTACCTCAAATTGTAGAGAAAAAGCAGATCTATATTTTAGTCCAAAAAAATTGAACCGAAATTAGGGTAAGAATAGGGGGCAAAGCTTCAAAGATTCCATGAAAATGGTGTTTGAGAAGAAAGAAAGAGAGCAAGAATGAAATCAGAGAGACACGAAAAATAAGAGAGGTAATAATAGGGGCGGTTTCAACGAGGGTATCTTAATAGGTATAATGGGATTATATGAGGGATAAAGAGAATATGTGAGGGATAAAAACTTTCCAAAATAAGAAAGCATTCTAAATAGGACAAACTTATGAAACTACCCATTATAGTAATGTGGACAAACTTAAAAGAACGGAAGGAGTACTTTATAGTGCATCGCATTAGTGAATATGAAGAGAGGGTAATAGTTATCTAACATTAATTAGTCTTACATTATTCATGGATTAGATTAGACATTATTAATATTATTATTCATATTAATATTAATGTGAATTTGTAAAGTTTATGTCAATACTAATAATTATTATATTACAATTATAACCACTTCAAATACAACACTTTATTATTGATAATGTACATTTTAAGTGTGACACTTGGTACAAAGCGTTTGAAAAATGTATTGTAAAGCGTAACTTGACACAAGTGCTTATGAATTAATAGATTAAAAAAAGATTTTTAAATAAATTAATACACATTTACTCTTTATTTTTCATGATTTACATTTTATTATATTTTTGCTATTTTAATTTTAATAGTGTTTTTAAGACTTATTAGACGAATATAAAGAGTCAAAAACATTTACATCGCTTTTTGAAAGGGAATAATTGCAGAGAAGTTTCAATTTCATTTGTTGAATAATTATTTGAGCTCCTAATTCAAAATTTGGCTTCGTCCCTGATTGCACTTGTTGCATTCCATTATACTTGCTACATTTTACTTTTTACGTAATTCATTATATTTTTTTAATCATTTATATATCTAAATTTGTAAATCTAAAAATTATAAAAAGTTAATATTATGAAAGTATGTGATTAGAAGATTCAAAAACGATCATACTTGACTATATTTCTTTTACACAGTAGCCGCAATTTATCAAATAAGATTGAACAATAGATAGTGCTAAAAGTCGTAATATAGTAAGTACTTCCTCCGTTCTGTTTAAGTTGCTACAAATGCATGGGCACACATATTAAGAAAGTATTGTGCAGTTATTAGGAGTATGTGAGAGTTTCTTTTCAGGATTTTTTTAATATTATTCGATGAAAAATGAAAAAGGAAAATAAGATTTTTTTAGATGATTGAGAATATTATAAAGATTAAATAATGGTAGGTATAAAAGTTAATGAGGTATAGAATATGATAAAATAAGAGTAGGTGAAACTTTAAATGATTGGTTTTTTACTAAAATTGGAAACGTAGCGGGTAATATAAAACTTTTCAAAAAAGAAAATGTAGCGAGTACTATGGAACGGGGAAGTATATCAGAACGGAGAAAGAGTAGTGTGCATAGTCTACAGTTCAATCTTTTACGTGGCGAGTACCACGTGATAACATTGGTAAATTCACAAGCCCTCACTACTCCACCAGATCATGCACCACCCCATTCTCTCAGGCGAGACTTAGAAAAAGACCACTTTTTTCATGCTCTTCTTCCCTGCTTTCAACCTTTTATTTACGATATAAAAACATAAAAAACATTAATAAAGGTAGAAGTGTAGGTTGTCCTTTTATGTACCAGAAAAACAAATCTAGTGGGATTTATATATCATACAGTACTCTACTCTTTTCCTTCATTCCTCTCTTAAAACCCCAAATCTTCTTTGGGGACCCTTTACTTCATTCTCATAAAAAAACCCTTTTTCAAATTTTATTTTATTTTTCTAAAATTTTACAAATTTAATTATTTGATCATAAATAAGAAATGTCTTCACCACCTCCATCTCAAGTGGGTGAGGCTTCAACCTCAAGGCAAAGGTCAAGGAGTGGGAATGGGAATGGGAATGGGAATGGGAATGAAAGTAGTTCAAGTAGAAGCAGAAGGAGAAGAAGAAGACCACCAACTCCACCATTACCACAACAAGTAGTAATAGAAGAAGCATCAACTTCAGCTTATTATAATATGAATGGAGGAGTTTGGCCTGAACCCTTTGTTGAATCTCTTACTCTTCAAGTTGCTGTTGATGCTTCTTCTTCTCTTGGTCGTCTTGCTGTTGCTCCTGCTCTTGCCCTTCTTTTCCAGGTTCTTTTTTCTTTCTCCTCATTTTTTAATTTGCTGAATTATTCTATCTTGTGTATCAACAAGTTTTCTTTTAACACCTGTGATACTATAAGACGAGTCTGTATAATCGGTTTAATTAATTATTTTAAAATTATGAGTGATTGCGTTAAAATAAGTAGTCATTTTAGATTATTATAAGTGATACTCTATAAAATGTTAGTATCAATCTAGTGAACACTTTAAGGGTACAAGAGATTACTCATTATATTGGCAAGTCCAATAAAAATATGTGACCATAAGACCATTTCACTTAAGAATTTGTCCATGTGTATTGTGTGTGCCATGTTCCCATCTTTTAGGTTAGGCTTAAAAAGATCAAGAAAAACATTGAAAAACCAAACAAATTCTTATCGTGGTGATTATTGAGAAATCAACTCAGCCAAAAGGTTAGGCTGATTTGTATTACTCCAATCCAAACATTCCACACATATGGCATTCTTATACTCTAAATTAAATAAAATATTGGAAGAAAAATAAGCAATAAAACTCCCAAGATTTAGTATTTGATTTCCAAAGTCCGAAATAAAAGGGTGTGAAGTCAAAGAGAAACGTCCAAAAGTAAAAGAAAACCGAGAAATAAAAAGTGAAGCAGTTGTCGTAATTATTCATGTCAAAGTGTGGTTAGACAGTTTAGAGCAGAAGTTGTTGATGCATCATATGGAAGAATGTGTCACACAATGCTTACCAGAATTAAAGTTAGGCTAAGCTTCAAGCTACTCATCTATATACTTGATTTCTTTCTTTATGGGTAATTGCAAACCTACTTGTATAATCTCTGACCATATTATGCACATTTTGACCTTAATTCCAGTATCATTTTATTTCCTTTTTCATTGGAATACTCATTTCATGCTTCCATTAAATATAATTTAATTTTCTTCTTGGGAGGAGCATGGAAGATGCAAAAGATTTTCTTACTCATTGCATTGCATGCAAATTAAAGTAATGGATAATTAGTGTAAACCATTGATATATAGCATAATGATCATCTTTGTAGGATGCAAATCATTTTAAAAGTCTTTTAAATGTAGTCATCTTCAGATTTGGTAGTTTTTGATGGTTATAAAAATATGATTTTATATTATTTATCATTCAAACTTATTTTATATATCAATTTTAATTGTACGCATTGTAATGTGTTTGTCTGATTATCTTTATCTAGAGTTATAATCAACTAAAAATTATAAAAATTTTATATTATAAGAATATGAGAAGAGACGATTAAAATAAGATCTTACATGATTATTTTTTCATTGCAAATGAACAATGCTAAATGCTAAATTGAATTTGGGTGCAAGTAATAAAAAGCAAAGGAAATATAATATAACGCATGAAGTATTAATCTTTCAAGCTTTTGAATCTGATAATCAAATATATAATAGGAGTACTTCGTAACTAGAAACTTCTATCACCTAGAACAAAGACATATTAATAAAATAGGCAAAAAAACAAAAAGCTAATAACAATTTTTAAAATGCCATATTGATTTATTAAGTTGGCAAATAACAGTTACTTCATCCGTTTCAAATTAGTTGTAATATTAGAAAAATCGTACTATTTATTTATCACTCTTAATTTGTGCTTAGTTTTTAATCTATAGGTTAAAACATAGTCAAGTGAGATTTTGTTTGAGTTTTCTCATTACAAAGATTATTAATATTAAATTTTTATATTTTTTTATTATATATAATATATAATTAGAGGTATTAAAGATTGAACTAGTATATTGGACTTCTTGAAAAAGCAAACATTATATGTAAATCTGAATGGATGAACCGATGAAGTATTAACCTAGAGTTGCTCCATCATAACTATTGAAGTATATTAACCCAGAGTTGCTCTCATATATATATATATAAAAGAAAATGACATTTCTGCTAATTTATTTATATATGAATAAAAGACGTATAGACTAAAGAGATAAAAAAACAATAAGTAAAATCAAATTTAAATTAGTAGTTTTATTATGTATATTTGATTACTGACCAAATAAGTAAATAGAATTTACATAGCCATTAATAAAGGCAAGCTGGGCTATAGACCATGGCTTTATTTTTTAAAATTTATTTCTTTTATGAGATTGATATTAACTTAAATTAGTTTAGATACAACTTATATTTTTCTAAATAATATGATTTGTTAGGGGTTTTTTAATTTAAAATAATTAAAAATATCATCTTTAATCTTTAAAAAACAAAAAGTGATATATATTGAAATATTTATTACAGCTTAAATTTTTTGGAGATTTTTCATCTTTCCCTTTGACTTTTGAGGCCTTAAAATGAACTAAACAATCGGGAATATTGAGTATATAAATTGATGCATACCCGTCTCTACTAAAACCAACCGGTAATAGTAGGAGTTACTCCTTGAGTATATAAAGTGATGCGTACTCTTCTCTTTCTCCAATATGGGACAACTTACATGTGGGTAACACATGAACAATTCAACAAATATTTGTTTTTTTATGCAATCCAAAGCACTTATTCAATCCTAAATATCTCTAATTATGTATAATAAAAAGTTACTAGTTTAAATATTTGATATTAATAATCTTTCCAATGAGACGAATCAACCAAAAAGCCAGTTGACTATGTTATAACTTGTAAATTAAAAACTAATCACAAATTAAAAGTGATGAATGAATAGAGATATTTTCTAATGTTGCAATTAATATGAAAACGGAGGAAGTATTAACCAATTCTAAGGGCATGCTTGTATTGAGTGTAAATATTTAAGGGATAAATAAAGTCAACCTAATGAAATGAAAGCAAATAGAGATGCATTTTAAGTAGTTGAGATAGTTGTGAAGAAGGTAAAATGAGCATAAAAAAAAAATAAAGGTAAAAGAAGATGATTTCCCCCTATTATGGAGGTAATACATTTTCCCACCCTCTTATAGGATAAATATTTACCCCACAAAATTGAGAGCTCCTTTTATTTTTCATTATTTTGCAACTATTTTTATACCTCTGCAACAATTAAATTTCACTAATTTGTCATTTTTCAACTTCATTTCCTTACTTTGACTTTTTTTACTACCTTAAATCTTTACTCTCTTAAATTTTTACACCCAATACAATCATGCCCTAAGAGTAATTTGTAAGAATTTTTAAAAATAAAAATAAAAAACAAAGATGCTGCTCTTGGATCTGGAATGTAATCGAGGATACAATATGACAGTTTGGGTTATTTTCATCCTTATGAAACTTCTATTTTTGGTGTTGGAAAAAGGCAGCGATATTAAAGCCACAGAAATGGAAGCATTCTTTTTCTGAACTTGTTTCTCAATTTCTCTTTTTTTTTGACGTTCCCTTCTAGGAATTGCCTCTGCCTTGCCAATTCTTTTTCTTAGGAGTAGTATTTATTTTTCATTTTTATTTGTTGACTATTGAACCAGTTTTTTTATGTCTGTGTACCGCTGTAATTGCTATTTATATATACTGAACTATGTATTCAAGACTGTACAGCAACCTTATTTAGTTAATCAAGTTAGGTCTAGATTAGAAATATGGGTTATTCTTTTGTTCTAAGTTGTTTTTACTTAAATAAAAGGTGTAAATAAGTGGTATACAACAAATTGTATATAGTGTTTTTAAATAAGTTGTTTTAAATAAGTGGTATACTAACACGCATGGGTTAATATACAAGAGCCTTCTATTTCTATTCTAAATAAAAAAAACAAACAAAAAATTAACTTTTAGGGTTCACTTAGATTGAGGGTAAATATTTAAGGTAGTAAAAAAAGTCAAATTAATGTAATAAAGGTAATTAGATATGCAAATGAAGTTATTGAAATAATTGTGATAGAGGTTGAATAGGAGTAAAATAAAAAATATGAATAGAAAAAGAGTTTGATTTCACTCATTTGGAGGTAAAGAATTCCTCCACCTTCCCCTATGGTAAAGGGAACTTATTGCTATTTTCTCTATTTTTTCATTACCTTTTAATTTATTTTTTCACCTGTCCAACAATCAAATTCCTTTAATCACCTACCTAACTGATCTTAAATTCCTACTTTGACTTTTATTACCCCTTAAATATTTACTGTCAATCCAAGCGACCCCTTAAAAGAAATACTGATATT
The DNA here is from genome assembly GCA_019425755.1 of Amaranthus cruentus. Taxonomy (NCBI): domain Eukaryota; kingdom Viridiplantae; phylum Streptophyta; class Magnoliopsida; order Caryophyllales; family Amaranthaceae; genus Amaranthus; species Amaranthus cruentus. The sequence continues at coordinate 11,202,669 of CM033464.1, forward strand.
AACGTTGATGTGTAATAATTTAGAAAAGATTACCCAGAATTTCAATTTTGAATAATAACAATATTTGAATAATCATGAATAATTTCAATTTTGGGTCACTTTTCGAGGAACATTGTTGTTTGCGTGACCGATTTTTGTGTTATTTTCTATAAGGAAAGGAAAAGTTTAAAATAAAAAATCAAATTTAAGATCAAAAAGATAAGCTTAATTGATTTTTCTTTTATATTTTTTGATTTTTTTATAATCTCATTTTGAATTTACTTTTATTTTTTTTGTAAAATAACTTATTATATAGGTAAGAAGATACTTGAGTGCAATTTTTGCAAAAAACTTTAATAGTTGAAAATTTTCATATTTAATCAAAAGTTGAGATTATTTTAAGGAAATCAGTAAAATATTGGATTATTTTTAAGTAATTTTCAATGATTTAATGTGCCTTTAGATATCCTTTATTTTTATTACTTCCCAATACATCTCAAAATATACAAATGCGTTAATTTTCATATATTAATTATAATTAAAAAAGTATAAAATGGTAAAGTAATTTATTAAAAATTAAACATTGCGACCAAGTTAATAAAATATCGTACAACAACTAAATTATTCTTTAAAGATAATTCAATAAAAAAGGTCAAATGTATAAAACTTGAAGTGTTTCAAAAACATGTAAAAATATTAACTTTGAAAAATATCGACTTTTGGTATGTTTTCCTATTGTATTTAATTTTAGATGTTACTTCTTTTTTGTTAGAAATCACATGTTTAACAAGTATTTCCTCCTTTTTTTAAAAGTTTGTCCTAGGTTTTTCACATATATTAAGAAAAGTGGAATTTTTGTAGTGAGTGAGTATTATTTTAATATAAATATTAGTGTGAAGTAATGATTGTATTGGTATTATGAGAGAAAAAATGTTTAAATTAAAGAAAAAATAAAGAAAATTGGAAATTATCACTGTCATTAATGTAGAAAGGGTATATTTGTGGAAAAATTGGAGGGATTATGAGGGTATATTAGAGAAAAAAGATTTCTAAATATGAAAAGTATTCTAAAGTGGACAAACATTTAAAACTACCCGTTATAGTAAGGTGGACAAACATAAAAGACCGGAGCGAGTAACATCTAAATTTAGAAATGAAATGAAAATGTGAATTGAACAGGTAAAGAAATTAAAAAGTATTGTTTTTTTTAAATGTCCCATTTGACAAACAATAAATAGTTTTGGTTTAAGTATTTTGGAACCAAAAATTATTAAATAATACCGTAATTTGTAAATCTTTAAAAAAGTCAAAATAAACTTCAATAAAGTGAACAAAATAAAAAAGATAACCTAAAATCCTAAAATGGCTCTACCAGGCATAAGGATAATTTGTCAATATACTCCTAATAAATTACGTAATTTACTTAGCCCTATTTCTTTAGAAACGGAGTATAAAAAATTAGAGGAATTATAAAAAAATAGACGCATTATATTAGTAGTGCACGCGGAAATTAATATTGATATAAAAATAAATGGAAGGAAAAAAAAAAGAGAAAAATGTGTATTTGTCGGGATATGGGAGCAGAAAGTAGACAGTCAAAGGGCACAACGGATAAGAGAGAGGGTTGGAGGTGAGGGTATGGTGGTAGGCTTTTAGGGGAAAGTAGGTAGGCTTATTAGAAGGAGATTCTTTACTTTAAACGAGACTGTGACTGTGAACTGAGACTAAGATTAGGCTATCCTTTCTTGGAAATGAAAGAGAGAGAAACCATAAAAGTAAAGATAAAGCTATTTTAGCATGTTTGTACTTTGTATCAAGTCCTATGTATGTTTCTGTTAGCTTTTTCATGTAGACCGACTATTTCTATTCTATTTCTATTTCTATTTCTATTTCTATTTGGATTTTGGACCACACCCCTTCTTCTATTATAATCCAACTTGGGTTTTTTTTAGGGCTACTTTTAATTTCTTAGAACTACAAGTTAATAAAAGTGTCCAAAATTCTACTTTTTAAGATTAAATTTAACATAATTATATGAATTTATATGATGTTGAATAATCATTAAAATCTGAATTTAAAGATAACAAACGTTTGAATAATTAATATCTAAACTTTATCTATCATTTTGTTTATTCAACGATCGATGAATATTTGTGTATATTTCATTGGAAGTAAACTTAAGTAGACAAAAAGAGTTTCTGTTTTAATAACTGGTAATAGGTAATAGAACTCAAAGGAAGTAGAACAACCCATAACCTATTACCTAATCATCAAGTTCTTAGTAGAGCTATACACAACCCTAGTCCAATAATTTGTGCCATTCAATAGATTTAGACTTGGTTTTTGATCCATAGGAGACTGAACCCCTACTCGAAAGTTAAGCCTCATTTAACTTAATACTCGCTTCATTCTTTTTTACTTGCAACATAATTGACTTTTATGTTGTCGGTAATCTATACGGTAAAATTATGTTGATTCATTGGTTATTAATTTTGAGTTTTCATAATTTTTTGATATGTGTAATTATAGATATTAACGATTGAATTCGTATATTAGGAAGTTATAAAAGGAACTCTTTCCAAACACAAAAGGGAAATTACACTATGCCAAAGCCAATTAAGGTTGTAATATTCAATATGATAACCTTTACACTATGTTTGGATAGCAAATCAGGAGAGAAAAGAAAAGAAAGAAAGGAGAAGGAAAGGAAAATACTCCATTATTTGTATAGGAAGGAAGGGAAGGGGAAAGAAAGAAATTTCATTTTTCCTTCCAAATCATTCCTCTTATGGAGAGATTTGTATGTTAACAAAAATAAAGTGACTTAATCCCTCCAAATTCCTTCCCTTCAAATCTTCTCCCTCCTTTTTTGCTATACAAACAAGTAATTTTCCATCACTCCAAATTCTTTCTTTTCTTTTCCCTTCATTTTATATTTTATTTCATATAAAGTATAAATGTAAAATAAACCAAAAGGCACAGTTTTCAATGAGATACTCCAAAGATAGTCAAATAGGAATAATGATAGTTGGAAAATGGAAGCTAGCATCTGGCTATCTTCATGGTACTGGAAATAAGAAATGGAAAGACGATGATAAAAGTAGTACTGCAACCTACTCAGAGCCGAGAGGTACGACTACAGGACAAGTCAATTTGGTTTAAAATATACTCCTACCGTGCACATTGTTCCACCATCTCAATTATGGAGCTTATACTGTCATGGTGTCGCCCAAATCAATCTTGTATACACTTATTTTGTTAGGACACAAAACTATTTTCTTCTTCTACTTGGTTCTAAAATAGTTGCTAGTACCAGGGTCGTTCCTGTGCATAGGCAAGGTAGATATTTCCCTAGGGCCCAGAGTTAGAAAGAGCCTTAAAATTAGAAAATATATAATACGTCTACAATTTTAATGCTAATTTTAATATATAGGGTCCATCTTGGTTATTTTTCCAAACGTCCGTTGAAATTTAGAACGACGCTTAATTAGAGGGCCTTCTTTTTACAGTTTGCCTAGGGCCAATACATTGCCAGGAACGGACTAGCTACTTGTGATATCTTCAATGAAGAATTAATTGTCAATGGGAGGGAATGAGAATTCTTCATTGAGACTTTAAATTTCTTTGTTTGTTAGAAGGGAATATGTGAATTTAGGAAAGTTGGGTAATGAGACTTTTTGATCGTAAATTTTCAAGGAAAAATGTTCTTAAGGGAGGGTAATCGAGGTTAGGACATGGGATTTAAATAAAAAAAACATAATTGTTAATTAAGTCTCATCTTTACCAAGCAAAAACATAAGGTGGTGTTTGGGAACTAGTATTTCATTTTAAAATTAATGATTTCAATTATGAATTTAGAATTTGACAATGACAAGTTTTTGAGGTAATTCTCAAATCCTTATCTTTAAACCATTTTGATAACAATTGTGGATTTGACTTAAATCCAAATTTGAAATTTTAGTATTTGCCAAACACAAATTTTGAGTCAAATCTATATTTTCAAATGAAATCCTCCTTTCCAAACATAGCATAAGACATTTTATCTTAAGGTTTTCACTTAAAGACTCTAACATAAGTCTCACCTCTTATTCTCACAAAGTCACAATTCTCTAACGGGAAAGAAAAATCGATGCTTAATTTGACCTGAAACACATGGTCCAAAATCGACTCGCTTGAATAAAGATCTAGATTATTTTTTTGCGTCTGATGACTGAAGGTGACATGAAGAGAGTGAGGTAGAAATAGAGAGTAGAGAGAGTACAAATGTATGTGTGCTTAGCAATAATTAATAATTTCTCCTGATGAAACCTACAGAGTTTAGTATATAGGTTTCTGGAGAGGCTAGTAGTCCTAGTCTGTGTATCCTAGCTAGAACTATTTTGTTTTTCTTTAGTGTTTGTGATAGAGAAGGAGAGAAGCTGTACTTTTCTGTTTCTGTTACTCTTCTGTTTGATCTTAAGCCTCATATACATATGATCTGATCTGATGCTTAAAGACTGAAGCAGACCCCATTACTCGGCTAGGTTTTGTCTCTCTAGGTCCTTTTAATGTCGACCTTTCTCTTTCTTTGACTCCCATCTTTTTAATAGACCGGACTTTACTCTTTCTTTGTCTTTATCTCCATTTACGTACCTATCAATATCATCACTTTGCTTCTTCTCTTGCACTTTAAGGGTGTCGCATTGGGTGCTTTTCCATCATTCATCATCTTTCACAGATGCCTTATTATAGCTTCCTCTTCCATTGACTTTTTTTTTTATTGTTTCGTCAATTTCTCAAGTTATTAACTTAAACTTACAATTGTGACATGTTACGAGTTTGTGAAGAGGGCTAAAACGAACGTAACATACATTTAAAGTTGTTTTCCAATTAAATAATATACTAATATTCCTTATCATGGTTATTAAAATCACGATTCTGATCTATGATGATACGATTTTACGATTTAATAATAAGCGAACAATTTGAATCGTAAATTGGTAGAATCTTATGATTCTAATTATAATAGAATTTGTGGAGGTAGAATCATAACGATTTTACGATCTTACGATTTATCGATTTGATTCTACAAATTTATTTTTAGTCTTTATTAATTTTTCTTATGTATCATCTTTCCTGAATTTTCTTTTGATTCAACGATTCAACATCATAATTTTAAATAAAATAAATTTCTAACGATTATTAATTATTTTTCTTGAAACTTTAATTCATAAACTTAAACTTTTGAGAAGAAAAATATTATGGACTAGATAGCAAATTTAGGTTTATTGTAGAATCTTACAATCCTATGATTTAATTCTATCAATTCGATTCTACCTCTCCGAACGATTTTAATTAGAATATCAATTTTAACAACTTTGCTCGTTATTATTCTATAATTTACTTTTTATTATGATTTACTTTTTATAATTTTAATTTAATTAAGAACAAGCATACACTGAACGATTTTAATTAGAATCTCAATTTTAACAACTTTGCTCGTTATTATTCTATTATTTACTTTTTATTATGATTTACTTTTTATAATTTTAATTTAATTAAGAACAAGCATACAATTACTAAAAAGCTTGAAAAATTTCACATAACATCCTTATAAAGAATTGTCATGTGAAATAATTAAATTGATTTATTGCTATATTTATTATTGCAATAGATAAGGTAAAGTTCATTTTATTTTATAATATGACATTATACTTTATCATATTTCTACTATATTGATTAATTGATTGTAATAAAACAGTAAAGTTTATTCTATTAAATAAGCAGAAAAATAAATAGCAACATCCTGATATATGCTAAAAAAATTTAACAGGAAACTATAGCCATGTAAATAAAACTAAAAAAAGTCACAAATAAATTGTTAATTATCCACAATTTTTATCATCGCTATATTAATTATAAAATTATAATGTGTAAATTTAATGTTTAAAATCATAATACTTCTATATTTTAATACTAATAAACGTGAATTTGATAGAATAATAATAATATTAAAGGAAGTTTGGGACATGTATAATATTTTTAAAAGTTAATTAATAATTAAAAGTCCAAAATATGAACAATACTCAATGTATTGACTAAGTTAATATCAATATGTAAATAAATAAAATAATGATTTTTGATATCTAAATTTTTAGTATAGTTGCGTCGTTATTTTAGCATATTAAGATAAATATTAGCCATCAGATATTTTAATTTCAATATTATTTAGAAGAAATTTGAAAAATTAGAGTAGTATCTTACACTATTCGTCGTTTATAACTATAATTGAAAAGTATAAAAATAAAAGTAACATACCGATTGAAATGCGTTTTTAGAATAAAATTAACTATTTAAATTTATTACATATCTAAAATATCATATTATTATCTTCAAAAAAAAAAATATCATATTATTATCTCTATAATAAGAATTCCGGCCTGCGATGCACGTCAAATGTGCCATAATGCACACTTATGAAAGGAGTTACAAGCTTCCCCCTACACACTCACTCCGTTTGGCCACCCCCCAATTTCCCAATTAAATTTTATTTTTTTATTAATTAATTAATAAATTATTTAATTATTATTATTATTTTTTTAAAACGGAACAGAAAACACTACGTGATAACAATGTACACGATAAAATACGTTACCGTTAATTACACTTTTAAAATTTAATTTACTTTACTTCTTATAATTATCTATACAAATATTTTTAATTTTGTAATATTTATTTACTTATTTTTTATAAAGACCCGATTAAATAACGAGGTGTTACCGGTGGAATTTGATCAAAATCCAAATTTGAAATTTATTGATTTGCCAAACAATTAATTTGAGTCTATTCCAAATTTTTAAACGAAATCATTATTCACAAACATGTCATAACAAAAATGATAGGTTGCCTGTTATTACTTACATCCAATACGTTCTTGGCTTTCTCAACCGGGGTTGGGTCAAGATTATTTGTAGAAAAAACCTTATTCACCTTCAAAACAAAATTCTGGCAAATAAATAATTTGACAAAATGAAACTCTTCTCGAAGCTAAACACTCACCTTTTTAATTAGAGCATCAGTATTTAGTAATTTAATTTCTCCCTTCCTTATCTTCCCATGCTATTTTAAGGCATAAATGAATCCTTTTTGGGACGACTTTTTCCGCGGCTTCTTGCTGCACCAATTACTCGACCGTGTCCAGCTAGCGAACCTTTATGAGAGAATCCAGGTTTCAAATTGTCCCATCTGATGTCTTCAGGGGATACCTGGCATATAACCTTAACAAATATGAGCAACTTTCAATCCAGAAAATATACTAGAGTAATAAAAAAACTTAAACACATTTCACTACAAGAATAAAAGTTCTCCTTCATTCTAAAAATTAAATTATATTAGATAATTTTTCATCTTTAATTTTATTAATTAGTCATTTATCTATTCATCTATACATCATACTATATACTAAAGTGACGATAGAAACACTTACAAGGTCAAGTATTTTTGTTAATGACAATTTTGTTATCTATAAAACAATGATTTAAGAGTCGTATAATCATACTACATTTTAAAACAATAGAAGATTTGATTATGTGTCTTTGCAACAAGAACAAATTTATATCTTAATATTAGGTGATTTTAATTAATTATAATTATTTTAGAGAATTAATTTTAATTTTAGATCGAATATTCATACACTATTAGTGGTTAAGTCAAATAAATTTTTATAATTAAATTTCATTCATAATTATATTATTTATTTTATCTATTCATTTTGATTATAATTTTTTCGTTTTTTATTTTTATATGACCGTATCAGTGCTATAAAAACAATAATTAAGCAAAAAATTAGATGGGACTAATAAGTTGAATAAAAAATGATAAATTATTTTATATTTTTCATCTACCAAATAATTCTATAAATATATAAATTATTTAATAAATTATTAAGATGTCATGACAATGGTTACAAGTCAATTAAATTAAGTTAGTACATCATAAATTTTTACTTTCGCCGTTATATAGCGTTTTATTTCATATTCATATATATACAAAATAAATTTTTGTTTATTTGGAGGATTTGAATGGAAGATTTTTTTTCCATTGTAAAAGTTATAAAATAGAAAATGTTTAAATTGTTGCCCATCAAATCAATAGAGTAGATTATTTTTGATTTTATAAATTTTTTTCTCATTTTTATTTTGTTGGTTTTTTTAAATGTTAATTGTTCTTAAATCTAAAGGTTCTCATATAGGAAAAATCATATTCTTTAATCAAACAATCATACAATCTTATAAAAAGACCGTAAAATTCCACATGACACTTTCTCAGTGATTTACCATATGAAATATCTCTTACCAAAGTTAGCATTAACTCATTCATTTAATATATGAGTAATATATCACATTATATCATACAATCTTATAATAAGACCGTAAAATTCCACATGGCACCTCCTAACTGATTTGTCATATGGAATATCTCTTATCAAAGTTAGCATTAACTCATTCATTTAATATATGAGTAATATATCACACTTAGATATATTTTTTTGAATTTTCTTGGAATATAATATTTTTGAATATAAAAGACACATAAGATTTTCAATTAATATTTCTTAGAATGTAGATTTGTTTTTTTATGTTGAAGTATTTGCTATTTAATAAAATTTTTTGATTAAAATTTTAATTTCTAAAATATTGATCAAGAAACAACAAAGACATGACAATTAAAAATTATTTTGAGAATGGCAAAAGATCCTTGTGTGTATACACTCTTGAAAGATTACATAGATGTGTCTTAACAAGTATGACAACTTTAATTAATACTTATATTAACAACTAGACTTTTATTCATTAAAAGCACTTATTCTAAAATTCTTTATCAAAGTATACAAATTTAATATTATAATTTTATATAATAGCCTGTAATTTTATATGAAATATTATACTATAAAAAATTTCAGCTCTTTTTATGTTCTAATTAGACTAGTATTTTTTTAGCATATCATATCTTTATTTTTATATTTGTTTAATTGATACTAGACAAGATTTTAAAACTATTCTTTAATTACAAATTATTTACCAATATAACCAATTAAAATATATAGTCAGCGGCGGATCTTGAGTTTAGAGTTTCATGGGGCACTAACGTATGGATGAAATTAGCTAATGCGAGCAGCATATAGTATCTTTGTGAAACAATCTCTTAAACCAGAAAAAAGGTTTAATAGCACGCAATTTCCCAATAAAATAGAGAAGAGGGTGCTGGGAGGGTAGTCAACCAATCACTTGAGATTCATATTGATCAATTGAAAAAGTGAACCATGTTGTTTTGTTATTCAGTCAATTCGAATCTTGACTTCACCTAAAACATAGCATTCATAGAATGAATTTACTTACAAGGACTTGCGACTTTAGATTTGTATTCTAGCTTCACAGCAATTCACGTAAGATTCTAACCAAATTCCTAAAAACATAATCTGCAACTCTCACTTCTAATTTCTACAAATCCATTCTCTTCGGTGAATCTGTGTACTTGGTGTGCAATTTAGTTCATATAGCCTGAATGAACATAAGGTTCCGAGACACAGTGGTTTCGGGATTTTAACTTTAATCAAATTTAAATGGCATTGTTATCAGATATCAAAGAACACTTATATGCAATAAGAATCAAGTAAAACAACAAGATTAAGAATTTAAGATTATGATTAAAGATTATAACATAAAAATTAAGATTATGAGTGAAAACACCTAAAAAATCAAAATTTTGAACATAAAGGTTAAATTTAAGATTAGAAAAAAAAACGTCAAAAAATTTTGCCCCGGGAGGCCCGTAAAGTAGATCTGCTCCTGTATATAGTATTTTTTAATTAAATTGGATAACTATCAAATACAATATTAATCATTTTATGTAAAAAATTTTGAAACACTTCTTTTAGTGATACTCCTATACTTTTCTTCGTTGTGAAGTACTAGTTACTTTGCGGATTTTGATATTATTTAAAGTTCAACCTTATTTTATTTAATACGGCTAATGTGAAAGAAGAAATATAGTCAAGTGGAATATTGTTTGAATAGTCTTATTGCATACTTTTATAAATGATTTTTTATTATTTTTAAATTGAGATGTGCATAAAATAGATTACACGTTAATAATTATTCAACTATAACAAGTATAATGAAACGGTGGAAGTATATTACTTACATGACTATATTAAACAAACTACACACATTAAACAGATTACACATTAATTATTCAATTATCTAATTAGGATAAGACATCGGTGAAATAAATTTAAAATAATAATTCTATTTCCTATGTTTGACAGGTATATAAAACTTAAATAAACAAATTAGATTATATTTTAAAAACTAAAGTAAAAAAATATGTTCTATAGGCTGAAATTTAATAGGTGTTGAAATTTTCAATTATTTTTATGTAATTATTGTTTAGTGCATAATTTTGTGACTATGTTTTATATATATTAGTACAATGTATGTCAATCTAATAGTAGTCTTAATAATAGTTTTACAGAAAGTAAATAAGAATTGTACTTAGGATATTTTCTTGTTGGAAAATATGTTTTCTGTTGATTGTCAAAGATGAAACTTTATAATTTTGTACTAAAAGACAATTATACTAATTTTAATAATTTCTCTATTATTTTAGTTAAAAGTTTCAAAGGGTTAATTTTCTGTTTACACAATGTTATAGGTGTGTTCTACTTGGAGAACTGTATCACGCTCGGAGCTCCTATGGCAGAATCTGGTACGCTTAGTCTGGAACACTAATACTCTCCACCACCCTACTTGGCGCGATGAATTCATTTCTCTCCACCGAATGGCTCGTAATTTTCGCATCAGCCGTTATTCCTACTTCATTCTCTACCCTTCTGATCACCCCTTAGCTGCTGCACAAGGTGGAGATGAAGGAAACCAACTCCCTATTCTCTGCCTTCGCCTCGTACTCTCTGAGGATCACCTTGCAGCTGGGTTCTCAGACGGCTCAGTAAGGCTCTTTCATCTTCCATCTCGTCAGCACATTCGCACCATCCATCCTCTTCTCCGTGATCATCTCGGCCATTTCTCTCATGCAGTCTCCGGCATTGTGCTTCAACCTGTGATTGATCGAATAGTCTTTGCTTCCCTCGATGGGTATATCCATGTTGCTTCCCCTCTTGGTGGACCATCTGCAGCTAGGCAGGCCTACGTTGGCGATGTAGTCAATGATGGCGCTCTCATTGACTTCACGGGTAGTGATCGGTTTTGGGTCGGTCTCTATGCTGGTGTTCCTGGTAGGGCGTTTCGGGTATGGGATGCAGACTCCGAAGAACTTTTATTCATGGGTATATCGTTAACAGACCCCGAGTCAGTAATGGGTTGGCGGATGCTCACTGAGATCCGCCCCACAGAATTGGTGGGTAGAATTCGTATCTCCCCCCAAGGGCTTGCAGTTGGTGTAACTAGGCTTAGAGCGATGGTGTTAGGTATTGAAGAGCCCGTGACAGTCGTTGGAGAGCAGCCCTCACGCCGAGGCATCATAGTAGGATCTGTAGACGCTAACAACGAGGCGTTTGTGATAGTGGACAGTCATGGGTTGGCAAGTGTCCGATACTTGCGAACATTAGAGGAAGTGTGCAGGTTCTCGGTGTCACTTAGAGGCGGAGAATTGCTAGGGTGCATGAATAACATGTATGTGATGATGTGCACCGGGGGTACAATTAGGGCGTATGATGCGGAACATGGGGAGTATTTGTACAGCTTCAGGGAGTGGGTGGAGGAAGCCACTGAGCTTGCTGCTAACAATCGGCATGTAGTGGCAGCATCTAGTGATTCTAGCATTCATCTCTGGGATTTTGGTGCATGAAAGTGATGATTGAGTACACATTTTGGGATAATTGAAGGTTAAGGAGGTATACACAAGGAAGACTTGCTGGTTGATAATTCACTTCATTTTTCTAACTTGACTGATTTTGTTAAGGTATATGATGTGAGTAGTGGATTAATTTAGAGATGTGATGGATATTCCAATTTGCATGCAAAAGCCCTACTACTTAGGGTTCTTTTTTTATTTTTTTTTTTTTATTAGGGCATGGTGTAGAACGATTCTTTGTTCTAGCAGGAATTTGGTAATGCAAGGACAGTCATTGTGATAGTCTGATAGAGGAAAAGATCAGCACTTGTGAGTTGTGAACTCTCACTCTCAATTACACCTTGAGATCTTCAAAATTGTCTCACCTTAAATCCAATTTGAAAACGAAAGTTGTCCGACTGGATAATAAGATTTTTTTTGATAGCTTATCGAGTCGATATGACATGAGGTAAATTTGCGCTTGAATTCGTTGATAAACGAAAAAGATCAGTTAAAACTCAAACTTACTTAGTTTTTGTAAACAATATATTTAATATCAATCAAATTGAGTTCAATTTGAACCATATTGTACTTCAAGTCGGATGTGATTCGGGTGAAACCTTCTTAAGATGATCACTTTTGACTAGAACCTTTTATAAACTAGAATCGATTCTAAATAAATTAAAATCTAATTTCGTAAATTTATGACTTTTAATGCTCAAATAATCAAATATTTAAATGTTTTTTATTTTCGATTGGTAAATTAAATATTTTTGCATAACCTTGTATAGGGATGACAATTCAGTCCGAATCCGACCCTAATCCCACTACAAAAAGAAATAAAGATGGGGACAAAACATTGGGTCATCAACCGGTAAGGAAAAAGTCGTTGGTGACTAATTGGAGACACAAACGCATGGTAGCTTGCAAAGTAGTAGCCAACAATGGTTGAGTCACCACAGAGTCGCCCATGGTGACTAGAGTATGTCAGTCTCTATCTTGTCTATAATTGTGACTACAATTATGTGTCTCTACTGAGTCGTCACTTTTTTGATAGTTAGCGACCGACATCTTTGTCATTACCTAGTCCCCAAATTCTTATATCTAGCCACTTAAACTTGGGTCACCATATGGTCCCAAAATTATTAAAAAAATAAAAAATAAAACCGTATATTATTCATAATATTCTGATTATATTAAGAATAATATACGATTTTATTTTTTATAATTATAAATGTATGATATTATATAATTATAATTACATAATTTAATATAAACTATATAATAAAATTATACAAATAATAATAATGCAAATAACAATAATATTATAATATAACGATAGACATTCTAAAACACTATTAATCATATGAGTAATATAATTACATAAAATAATAACCTAACACGAACTTGGTGCACCTCTACTAGACCCTCCAGATCCATTACCAAAAGGAATTATCCGACTAAGCAGATTTTTTAAGCGCGCATTTTCATGCTCAACGGTTGCCAAACGTTGTTGCAACAAATCCAAATGTTGTTGTTGCGTATTAACCCTAGCATCAGTCACGGTCACCGCAGTAATATGGCGCATAATCTCACCCATCTGCTCTTCTTGACGCATGAATCGCTCCCGTATGCGTTCAAGAACAGTTCGATCATCGGTCGTCAAAGAAGGAGGGTCTACTAAATCAGGGTAAAATGTTTGAGAAGCTGACCCAATGCCATACACAGACGCGGGAGGCGTAGGACGATCCGTCAACTCTAAAACCGCTCTCAAATATAGATCATTGTAGTCTGGAGTGTTGCCCGCCCGTAGGTGTTCATCCACCATTCGATTGTAGATAACCTAAAATATTTTGAAAAATTTTTAAAAAATAAAAACAAAATTTATGTATATTATTACTAATTAAAAATTTAAAAAAAACTTACATCAAGTCTCTTGTCATCCTCGTTGACAAGGATCCTATTTCCTTTTCCATCAGACACTCCGTTGGTTCGACAAAAAATCTTATAAGCATTAGGCCTTTCGTTTCCTTCTTTTTTGGCCTACAACAATAGAGTAGTTAATATATATGTATATATTGACATTTGTAAAAATAATATAACAAAAATATAAAATATTACAGATTTTACCATCTCTTCCATTATTTTTGCAGCAGATAAAGATCCACAATGATAAGTACCAACTGGCTCTACGGATGGATCCCCTTTGCGCCGATTTTTTTTGTCCCGTTTGCTCTTTTTTTCAAACTCCGGTGTATTTGTGTACCCATTCTAAGCCGCCCATATGGAAGAGTTCGTCCAACTAGGAAAGTATGGACGATCATGATGCTCCTCGGCTACCCACTTTTTTTGTTCTTTGCGGGCGTTGTATAGAAGACACTTATATCTGATAGCAGCCTTGGACATAAATGCGGTGCGCACTTCGCCATCTATTCGGGGATCCCACTTGTACTTTTTCTATAAACATACATTGATTCAAAATCAAAATAATTAACGAATAACATAACAAATAATTAATTGAGAAATTGAAATTTAATTTACCTTGAATTCTCCAAAATAAAATTCTTTGGTATCGCGGGTCACTTTTGACCAGCAGGAACCTTCATGGTCCTGCTTGATCTTTATAATATTAGTGATAGATGCGGCGACACCCTTTTTACCGCAACCGGCAACAACATCAAAACTAAATGAAAATAAATATTTGATTAAAATAATGTAATATATTAAATAAAAAAAATAATCAACGTTAAAGAACTTACTCTCTTGCTGCTCGATTCCATGGCAACTTTTGTCGAAAATCATTGCGATTATCCCACTCCTCTAATCCCTGATTATTACTTTGCTCTTCATCATTAGCTAGGCGTGGTTCATTTTCTTGACGACCACTAACGGTGGGTGACTCATGAGGTCGTGAGTTATCCCCAAGTTGAGTAATAGGCGCTTCAGAATTAGAAAGGACATCACGAGTTTGAATGTTATCCCCAAGCAAGGTATTAGGCACTTGGGAATCATTATGGATGGGAGTAGAATCAATGTGATTTGGTTCTTGATTTTGTTGAGCAGTTATATTGTAAGAAGGTGGGACAGACGTGTTTTGTACATTGAGGAGGTCGGTAAAATTCAATTGACTATCGTAAATGTCGAAATTCGAATCAAATGGAAGCCTATTATATTGGTTATTCGACATTTCCAAATATAAATGAATTGAAATGATAGAAATATCACTTAATCACCAGCTTAAATACCAACTGCACCAGATTCGGTAAGTTAAGTTAGCAAAGTCACACAGCCATTACAAATTACTTGCTCAAAGACACTGTATCAGTATATTCACATCCGGCATAGAAGCATTTAATCCACATGATCAAAAATTCACATGTATAATTCACATGTACACCATTTACTAGCATGATGGATTAAAATTCAAATCAATAATTTCATCCTTGGACCTCCATTGATTAGTGTGTATTGGAAATAAGTGATGATTACAACACACCATGGGCAAAATTTAACATACAAAAGTTGCTAATCAATATGGAACAGTAATTAAAAAATAAAACAAGTCTAGCAAACAAAGACAAAACGAATAACAAAAGGAGAAAGGTAAAACAGAAACATACCATAAATTGAGCATTAAAACAAATCAATTTTGCCTACAAATCCTACAACGTCTCTCATTTGCTGTATCCCCCCAATATATCATGCAACCGTTAGTACAACAATCAATTTTCTCCACCGGTAATCCAAGTCTGGCTATTTGCTTTTTCGTATCATAAAACCGGTTGTCATTGTATTTGATTCTGGTAAAGCCTCTTTTATTATGCAGCAAATTTCATCATACAACCTCTCGGGAATGCGAAAATCGCTCTTTAAATTTGTTAAGCGACCTATCATCGATATCTGCGTATATGTTTTGCAACCAGGATACAAGGGATTGTTTGCCGCACTTAACATGTTGAAAAACTGTCTCGCATTAGGGTTTGGATCTTCGGGTAATTGCAGAGGTAAAGGTTCTTCTGAGTGCACATTGTTATCTCCGATAAAAGTTTGGTACATGTCCGGGAATCTACTAGCAGCAACATCATGAACCATACGCACATATGAATTGCCTTGATTATTTTGCACGGGTGAAAATAATTGCAATTCATTTCGGTGTGCTGAAGTACTACTTTCACCAGGTAATACATTACAATGGCATCTCCAATCGTAATAATCCTCCACAAAACCCTTCCGCATCAAATGTTCCCTAACTTCATTCGGATGCTTAAAGACACGATTTTTGCATTTCACACAAGGACATCTAATCTCTTCTACTTCACTATTAGTAATTGCAAATTTCAAAAAAATTTCTAATCCTTGCATGAATTGTATATTATACGCACCACTGATAAGCCTTTTATACATCCAACTTCTATCATTTAATAAAAATTCATCTATTACGCAAACCTACATTAAAAATTTATGATTATTTTATTTAAATAATTACTACACAACTTATAAAAGAAATTGTGCAAATAAAAAAAAAAAGATGTTCATTAAAATTAAAATAACATATAATAATATAATATTATACTCCCTTCGTTCTCGAATGTTCTTCTCAGAATATTTTATCTTAAGCAGAGAGAAATTTAATTAATGCTTTTGACACATATTTTGATGATAAGATATATGCATGTGAGATCTTGTTAAATTCGTCTAAATGTATACTTTTTAATTATGTATTTTATAGTTTTCTATTACGTGTATTTAGAGATATTGAGGTTAAAAAAATTTATTGAAAATTATGCAAAACATAAATAAGAAGAACAAAAAAATGAAGGGAGCCTTAAAACAAATAATTTTACGTACCTAAGATCGAAATGTATTGAAAACTTAAGCAAATCACGCGCGCAGCTCTCAGATTTTATTAATTTTAATTGCAAATTACACTCACTTACCGTTATATATAGAAAATTATTAAGGCTTTTTAAGTGGAGACTAAAAATAGAAGTAGGGAACAAGTCATCTAAATATTTAATAATTAAATATGACTAATATGACTATTACAATACGTGGCAACTAAATAGTGACTAAATGTTTGGTAATCATCTGACGACCACATTGGGACAAAAGGACTACGTCACCAATTTACTAATTTTGGTGACTAGTCTGTTGTAGAAGCGATCTGGTCGCCACTTTTCAAGGACACATTTTGCTTAGTCCCCAAGAAAAGTCACCAACTCATTATTTATTTGTAGTGTCCGACTCGATCCGAGGAAAAAGACATTCGACTCCGACTCCGATTTTATGATCCGAGTTCGAGTTAGAGACGGGCCGGAGTTGGACCTTATTAAAAATCTGACACTCCGACCCGACATCGACCCTGATGGAAATCCGACTTTGAATTTGACTTTTACACCAATATTTTTTTCTTTAAAACTCTAAACGTGACTAATTCAAGCTCTCTCTCATACTAATTGTAATTTTTAATTTTGAAAAACTACTTGATATTTTTATTTAGATTAATCAATCAGAATACGACAAATCAGATCAAGAGAAATAAAATACGCCAAATCAAAATGCGAGAAAATTTTGTTAAATTGTAGTTGTAGAGTTATTTCTCTTGTTAAACTTGAATTCAAAGTACATATTTTTTTGTTAAATTGTATTTGAAAAATATATTTTGTTAATTTTGTATGCTTTAAAATCATTAGTATAATATCACAACGATACTGTTTGATATTAATCAAAATCCGTTGGAGGTTCGAGAGTCCGAGACGGAGCAAACTTGGAGTATGCATAATCCGACTCCAAGTGGAGGTGGAGTGAAAAAAAAAGTCCGACTCTTATCCGGAGCAAAGTCTAATTATGTATAATCCGAGCCGAGTCCGACCCATTGCCATCCCTAACCTTGTTAAAAGTCTCAACCATTAGCTTAAGCTTTTAGCAAAGGCTCCAGAATATAATAAATCTATCAACAAAGGGATGTTTATCAATAAAATCTTAATATGAATAATTACATATAAATTAATAATTTTAAATTAGTAACTTAAAATTATAATGTATATAATTAATAAGTTGAAATTCTAATGTATATAATTTAAATTAGTAACTGGATTTACAATTTGAAATCGGATAGGATTCAAGTGAATCTGATTTAGATCAAAACGAGTTTAGTTGCGTAAATTTTTGAATCTCAAAATAATTTTAAGTCATTATTTGTAGGAAAATTTGATTCTAAAGGTACGAACTTTAGCTCATTTTCTTTTAAAGGTTTGAACTTGCGTTTATCTTTTAAAGGTTCGAACTTTAGGGGGTCTCCGATTTTAAAGATGTAGCCGATTTTAGTAACTTGGAACACCAGGTTACCATCTTCATCAATGGCTTCTTTATCACCTTCTTCCTCAAGCCTTCCAGTAATGACTTCTTCCTTAAACCTCTTCATCAAAGACACACAACAAAACCTTAAAAATCAAAACCTCAAACAATCGAATCGGAGGAAACCTTCAAAAAACTTTCTGAAATTTTTTTAATTTTGGGTATTTTTTGAATAATTTGGAGTAAACCCTTGAATAATTCTTTGAAATCGAATTGGAGGAACCCACAATTGAATTGGGCATACAAAATCACAGACAATCCAAACACATGAAAAATACCCATTAATTATTTTGAGCCAAAATCAAAAAAAAGTTTCAATCTTTCCCTCTCATTAAGATTTATTGCAAATTTAAAGACTTATAATTAAATGAAATAATAATGAGCACCCATTTAAGAAGTTCCAAAACGCGCAAAGGAACAACGACGGCAGGGGTAGCATAAGTAGCACCATCTTGATGTCTTCATGCCCCTAGTGGCCCCATGTAAAGGGGTAAAAGGGGTAAACCCAATTGGAAAAGGACCAAATGGTGAAGAATAAACAAATGGTGGAGCTTGAGGAGGATTTGAAAACATGGGTACCATAGTTCTCAATGGTTTTACATCTAAAACCCTTGATTTGTCAAAAATGGATTCAGATTGAGTAGCCAGACCCGAAACACCGTCTATAATAATACAATTGAAGCTTTGATTCACAGTTACAAAAATGTAGGACATGGATGTTTGAGGCTTTGAGATTGTAGGAAAATGGTTGAAGATGAAGAGGTTTGAGATCGTAGGGAAATAAAGGTTTGAGGGTTGAAGAGGTTGAACAAAAAATGAAGGATGTGAAGAGGTTGAAGATGAAGATGATGAAGACACGGTCATTTAGCCGGTAACAGGTGATTCGCATCTTTAGATGCGGAGACCCCCAAAGTTCAAGACTTTAAAAGAAAATTATTAGTTCACACCTTTAGAAGCAAATCACGCAAAGTTCATACGTTTAGAATCAAAATTTCCTTATTTTGATTTTGTAAAGTTTGGTATAAAATAGAGTTAAGTGATCTAAAAAATTAATTATGATGAAATGGAAGATAAACAAATATTTATCTAGTTAATTAAGTTTATCTAGTTATTATATTTTGGGAGATGTTATATTTCCACGTAGATTTACAACTTGAGAACTATCTGGATTTATCAAAGCAAAATAATGTTTAGTATGAAAAGTACTTGCGGACGATAATAAATTAAAGTCCTTCAAAACATAAAATTCATAATATTTAAATGCATCAGATTGCCTAATTAGAGGATTCTAATGTCCACCTCTCACTCTTCTATTCCCACCTAAAATCAACCTGCGAGTTGTCGAATGACAAGATCGTTAATTTTACTATGTTCAACGTCTTAGAATAAGGAAAATCAAATACCAAGTTAAAAAACAATAGACACTCAACTCACAAAAAAGTTCTTATTATACATGTTTCACAAATTTTTGAGTGAGATGGTCTTGCTATGAAACGCTCATTATAAATGGGCTAAATAGATCAACTAATACAATTATTAGTATATCTAAACTCATTTTTTAAAGTCGTACTAGTATAGAAACTTGTGCAGTGCATGAAATTGTTAGTATAAAATTTTATATAATTATTATATTCTAAATAGAGATGCAATTATATGTTATTAAAATAAAATTATAATTTTTTGTATACTTGAATAAACAATTTTAGAATATAAACTGATTTCAATGAATAAAAATTCGATTGTTAATATAAGTATAAATTAAAATTGTCATACTTTTTAAGGCAAATATGTGTAATCAACAATGTTTATATGATGATTATTGTCTCATTCTCAAAATAATTTTTGATTGTCATGTATACATATTTAGAAATTAAAATTTTAATTAAAAAATTTAATTAATTAGCAAATACTTCAATATAAAAAAACAAATATACTTTATAAGAAACTTTAATCGAAAATCTTATGTGTTTTTTGTATTCAAAAATATTATATTCCAAGAAAATTAACAAAATATATCTAATTGTGATATACTACTCATATATTAAATGAATAAGTTAATGCTAACTTTGCTAAGACAGATTCCATATGGCAAATACCTAGAGAGTGCCACGTAGAATTTTACACTCTTTTTATAAGATTGTATGATTCCATATGGCAAATACCTGAGAGAGTGCCACGTAGAATTTTACACTCTTTTTATAAGATTGTATGATGATTGTGATATACTATTCATATATTAAAAGAATAAGTTAATGCTAACTTTAGTAAGACAGATTCTATATGACAAATCACTAAGAGAGTGTCAAGTGAAATTTTACACTCTCTTGTTATAAGATTGTATTATTATTGTCTGATTTCAAAAGAGTAAGTGTATATATTTTAGAGGAAGAATGTTAGGTTGAAAATTGAGATTAAAAGATAGATTTGATCAATAGAACATTGATGTTTGGCCCATCAAGGAATATAGTTTCGAACCGCTAGAACTCGCAAGAGACCCGCTAGTGGCCCATATTAATAAAATCCAATCAAAGACCCGTCTATCAACAACCCACTCGTAAATGACCCGCTAATTCAACGGTGTATGCAACCCAATTGGTCGCATTCCATAAAGTAGCTCTATCGGCCCGTTTGATAGGTAGTAATAAATTGCGGTAATAGAAATGAAAAACTAGTGTAATCTTGATTGAAAAATCTTTTGGCTACCTTGATGGTCATGCTTGACAACCTACAATCATCTTATTTTGTTCATAAAATTCATTCCAAAGCATTACCAATGGGAGATGTGGTATTAGGTGGTACCGGAAATTTGTAAACAAAGAAACTTTTTTGTGATCAAAGTTTCATTACCATGGGAATGACATGAAAGTTTTGATGAAATTTTATACTATAAATCATTTTCATCATTACCATTTAGTACCACAAACCAAACGAGCCATAATAGTAAGCATGGAGAGTCATGGATGCCAATGGGTGTTCTACTCCATAATAATCAAATTATATTAGAGATGCCCTAAATATTTATATGTTGTGTTTGGAATTATAATTTCAATTAGAAATATTAAATTAACTTTAAAAGGAGCATGTATGACAATGGGTGTTATACTTTATTGTCCATATCAAATTATATTAAAGATGCCATAAATATTTAGAAATCTAAAATTAACTCAAATTTAGTGTTTGGGAAATCAAAAAAGTTTAAATTTGATTTTGAGACAATGGGTGTTATACTTTATTGTCCATATCAAATTATTTTAAAAGTAATTCAAGTCAATAATTTAAGAATAACTATCTTTACCTTGTTATTTTAAAATTGTTTATTTATGATTTGTAATTGAAATGTATAACTTAAATTAAATTTGTAACAATCCGTCTTTCTAAACAACAAAAAGGTTTGCGGAAAAAGTCTTTTAGACAGTTGTCACTTACTTTTAAATAAATAAGAACAATAAAAACCTTATAAACCTAACAAGAAACCACGTGGCAGAGAAAGTCCCAGATTCCACTCTTACACTTCCAGGCCACACGGTAGTGACCATGTAATCAATCACCATCTGTATGAAAATATAAAACCATAATCAGTGGGGAGTAACTATGAAACAGCCCAAAACAGCGAAACGGTATAATAATACTGTCCACTAAACACACTTACTATGCATTGACTTGAATGATGCACACAAAACACCAAGTACATCAATACTTTTACTTAAAACTCAAAATCATTTAGAAACATTCAATTTATACTTAAGTTAATAGAATAGTTTGTGGGTTACCTCTATGAGCAATCTTCAATCACCACAACAAAATCAGAAATCCAATCTCCCAAAACAAGCTAACTTGATAAAGACTTCTAATGGCTACTTCTATCACCACACCAAAGAGATTCTACTAATTACCTTAACAATCAAACACATAAATGTGAATTAAAGGTTTATCTAACCCTTACATCAACATGAACATAAAAGAAATAAGGGTGAATAAGTTTAAAACTTACTTTCCAACACAAAAGAGAAGGAGGATGATGATGAAGGTACCATCTACTTGGGTTCTTCTATTCCAACAACATCTAAAAAAAATCCAAGGTGAACTTCAATAAAGCTTCTTACTCCATATGAATTGTATAGACTAAAGTTCAACTTCTAGAAGCTTCTACTGTGAGGAGATACCATCAAATCTCTTGGTGATTTCTGAATTTATGATAGAAGGGGGTGGAATTTCAGAAATTTTGGTTGCTTATTCACTTGGAGGAGATAAAATTCTAAACTTTGGTTTACTTGCTCACTTGGAGAAGATGGAATTCTCAGAATTTTGTTTTAGAAGTGATGGGAATGATGGTGCTTATTGTCCTTACATTACACAAGTTTAATAAGAAGGAAAGAAAGGTGTGTTTGGTGAGTCATATGGCTTAAGAATGGGTAAGTATGACATGACTTCCTACACACACTTATCAAATACATGAGGTGTATAATTTACCCATATGTACGTCGTACAATTTATTTTGTTCCAAAAAATAATAAAACTGATATCCAAATATAATATTAAATTAAACCTAGTCCCAGTAAAATAACACAATTAACATATAATAATTCCAAATTTACTTAATTAATTACAATTAATTAAGCCGCTAAAATTAGGGCTATTTCATTATCCCCAACTTAAAAGGATTTCGTCCCGAAATCAAGACAATGCTCATCTCAGCTTCACAAATACTAGGGTCTCCCCAACTTAAGTTAAACTTCAATTACATAAACTCAACCTCACGGGTTTTACTTCAACTCTCGGCAATCATCCAAGTTTAAAATGAATTTTAATGATTGAACACTAATCAAAACAACTTTAAATGCATAACAGAAATGATGCAACACATCACTATAAGAACTCAAAAAATTTACTTCAACATATATATTGAACTTTCGTTCAAGTTTCTCCTCAAAACATATTGATTCCACTTCATAGTAATTAATTAGTATCATCCTCTAATGGTTTACTCGACGTTTCTAAAATCCCTAGAAACTAACATCTTAATTTTCCTTAATGATGTTTTTCCTCAAAGTAATACTTGAATAAATCATATCCCAAAATTCTTACTCCCATAATTTTACCACCATTTCTATTCAATCATAGACTTTTAATACATCCTACAATACTCCCTATAACTTTTCATAGCATTTGATCTTCAAAAGTAATATCATCATAACACTTGGTATTTTAGTCCATAATTTCTTAAATAGGTTATCCGAGCAATACTACTTTTTAATACAATTCTTTAAATAATTCCAATTAACTTCCCCAAATAACATTATCATAGATTTACTCAAAACTGATTACCTCTACACTTGGTAGTCATCCAAGTTTAAGAACAAATGTGTTTATAATGTACAAAAAAAAATTTGATAGAATTTCCCTTCAAATAAAGACTATTCAAAATTATATTTTCAAAATCAAATCTGTTTTCAAGTCAAACTAACTTACTAAATCAGTTTCAGCTAATTTACTTGAACACAAAATTAAATATAGTTTTAACCAAATGTTAACTATTTGAGCTTCAAAATTTTTTTTTATCTATACAATGTATTCTTTATAAAATAATCTTTTTCTTGAAAATAATAACAAGTAAAATACTTGGTCCATATTATTATAATATAATAATAATATTACTCAGATTAACTTACTCAAAATCCCATATTAGCTTAATGACATTTAATTAAGCCAAACAAAATAGTGATTGATTCATTCTTCTCAATTTAGAGTAATTCCATTCTCTAACGTGGACACTTATTTTCAATCGTACATTTCATAACTTACATATTAACACTCCTTGATATAACTCTAGTCACAACTTTAAATATTTTCCAACTTCTATACAACCTTAAAATTTAACTTCTAAATCTCCACATCAACTCCTACGTTATACTCGAATACTTGTTATAATCAATTCAACCTTTTTATATCCTCAATTCGAAAAACTGATTCCCTAATTTACTTGATTTTCCCAAGTGACAACGAAACTTTACCTAGGAACTCTTGTAGCCCTCGATATACTTCGAAAGTATCACTTTAAATCACACATTTCATTTCTCATAATAAATAACTTGAACCTCAAAGTAAAAAATTTCCTTGATCACTTTTAACTTTCAACCTTTAATAACTTATATGTAACTCAATCATTATCGTTTAACTTAACACATAACACGTTCATATCCACCTTTAATACATAACCCTTAACACTTTAAGTTTCAAACACATTTTTCCCAAATAGCTTCCATACTCTTGACATTCAATTTTATACGATTCTTAACATTTATTCCGATCATCTAGTTCACCATTAATACAATTAGCTTCTAATCACATATCCATTTTTCATATGTACAATTTATCTTCAAATATCTCCCTACATGTAAAACAAGGATGTTATAACTTTTATTTGGTTCTTATTTGACTTATGAACTTCAACTCACATTAACCAAAGGCTTGACATAATTTTAATCATTCAAACTTTTTAATTCTCAAGGTTATCCTTTTAGTATCGCAAATCATTTAGAATATTCTCCATCATAACTTTACATTTACCTCAATACGTATAGAGCGCTCAATAGGTTTACCACACTATAAGCTTTACGACATTCCTATTCTTATTAACCCTTGTTTCTTTTTTTTTTTTGCAACTTCCCTTAATTGAAATTCTCATTCTAATATCATAGTGTTGAACATGTCGTGAATACTTTTTCTACATTGTTACTCCTTGATTAATTTGCAATCTTTACACACAATTAACTTATAACTTTCAATATTCCCAAAATGCTTCTTTTGAGTTCTTTGCATTGAATCTTTCTTGCACAACGTCATCGCAATTCTCAATAAGCTTGGTCCTCGACTCCTTATGCAGTTATCCGAGTATATATAATATCTTTTGTAAAACAATTTTCAAGAATACTTAAATCGAATATATTTTTAAAAAAAAAATTTACTCCTTATGCAGTTGTCCGAGTATTAAAGATTCAAATGAAAAATTCCCAACTTAACATTAGTATCCTTTAAAACTCCTTTCACCAAACTTCGAAATTCCAAATTCATAATCTAGACTAAACTCTTGTCTTTCGGCATGACTCTTATTAAAAGAGGATTCACAACACATAAGGAAACTTCAAGATTTCCTTAGTACATAAGCACGTTACACATCACACATATAACACATAGTCACATTAATAACCCCCAATTCTCAAAGGTAACACCCTAAGACTCGACTACCGCGCTCTCACGGGTTTTCAAAATTCATTTTTCAAAACTTTTGTACTCAAATATGAGGATCCGAGTACTCCAGAAACAACAAAGCTCTGATACCAATTGAAACAGCCCAAAACAGCGAAACAGTATAATAATACTGTCCACTAAACACACTTACTATGCATTGACTTGAATGATGCACACAAAACACCAAGTACATCAATACTTTTACTTAAAACTCAAAATCATTTAGAAACATTCAATTTATACTTAAGTTAATAGAATAGTTTGTGGGTTACCTCTATGAGCAATCTTCAATCACCACAACAAAATCAGAAATCCAATCTCCCAAAACAAGCTAACTTGATAAAGACTTCTAATGGCTACTTCTATCACCACACCAAAGAGATTCTACTAATTACCTTAACAATCAAACACATAAATGTCAATTAAAGGTTTATCTAACCCTTACATCAACATGAACATAAAAGAAATAAGGGTGAATAAGTTTAAAACTTACTTTCCAACACAAAAGAGAAGGAGGATGATGATGAAGGTACCATCTACTTGGGTTCTTCTATTCCAACAACATCTAAAAAAAATCCAAGGTGAACTTCAATAAAGCTTCTTACTCCATATGAATTGTATAGACTAAAGTTCAACTTCTAGAAGCTTCTACTGTGAGGAGATACCATCAAATCTCTTGGTGATTTTCTGAATTTATGATAGAAGGGGGTGGAATTTCAGAAATTTTGGTTGCTTATTCACTTGGAGGAGATAAAATTCTAAACTTTGGTTTACTTGCTCACTTGGAGAAGATGGAATTCTCAGAATTTTGTTTTAGAAGTGATGGGAATGATGGTGCTTATTGTCCTTACATTACACAAGTTTAATAAGAAGGAAAGAAAGGTGTGTTTGGTGAGTCATATGGCTTAAGAATGGGTAAGTATGACATGACTTCCTACACACACTTATCAAATACATGAGGTGTATAATTTACCCATATGTACGTCGTACAATTTATTTTGTTCCAAAAAATAATAAAACTGATATCCAAATATAATATTAAATTAAACTTAGTCCCAGTAAAATAACACAATTAACATATAATAATTCCAAATTTACTTAATTAATTATAATTAATTAAGCCGCTAAAATTAGGGCTATTTCATTATCCCCAACTTAAAAGGATTTCGTCCCGAAATCAAGACAATGCTCATCTCAGCTTCACAAATACTAGGGTCTCCCCAACTTAAGTTAAACTTCAATTACATAAACTCAACCTCACGGGTTTTACTTCAACTCTCGGCAATCATCCAAGTTTAAAATGAATTTTAATGATTGAACACTAATCAAAACAACTTTAAATGCATAACAGAAATGATGCAACACATCACTATAAGAACTCAAAAAATTTACTTCAACATATATATTGAACTTTCGTTCAAGTTTCTCCTCAAAACATATTGATTCCACTTCATAGTAATTAATTAGTATCATCCTCTAATGGTTTACTCGACGTTTCTAAAATCCCTAGAAACTAACATCTTAATTTTCCTTAATGATGTTTTTCCTCAAAGTAATACTTGAATAAATCATATCCCAAAATTCTTACTCCCATAATTTTACCACCATTTCTATTCAATCATAGACTTTTAATACATCCTACAATACTCCCTATAACTTTTCATAGCATTTGATCTTCAAAAGTAATATCATCATAACACTTGGTATTTTAGTCCATAATTTCTTAAATAGGTTATCCGAGCAATACTACTTTTTAATACAATTCTTTAAATAATTCCAATTAACTTCCCCAAATAACATTATCATAGATTTACTCAAAACTGATTACCTCTACACTTGGTAGTCATCCAAGTTTAAGAACAAATGTGTTTATAATGTACAAAAAAAAATTTGATAGAATTTCCCTTCAAATAAAGACTATTCAAAATTATATTTTCAAAATCAAATCTGTTTTCAAGTCAAACTAACTTACTAAATCAGTTTCAGCTAATTTACTTGAACACAAAATTAAATATAGTTTTAACCAAATGTTAACTATTTGAGCTTCAAAATTTTTTTTTATCTATACAATGTATTCTTTATAAAATAATCTTTTTCTTGAAAATAATAACAAGTAAAATACTTGGTCCATATTATTATAATATAATAATAATATTACTCAGATTAACTTACTCAAAATCCCATATTAGCTTAATGACATTTAATTAAGCCAAACAAAATAGTGATTGATTCATTCTTCTCAATTTAGAGTAATTCCATTCTCTAACGTGGACACTTATTTTCAATCGTACATTTCATAACTTACATATTAACACTCCTTGATATAACTCTAGTCACAACTTTAAATATTTTCCAACTTCTATACAACCTTAAAATTTAACTTCTAAATCTCCACATCAACTCCTACGTTATACTCGAATACTTGTTATAATCAATTCAACCTTTTTATATCCTCAATTCGAAAAACTGATTCCCTAATTTACTTGATTTTCCCAAGTGACAACGAAACTTTACCTAGGAACTCTTGTAGCCCTCGATATACTTCGAAAGTATCACTTTAAATCACACATTTCATTTCTCATAATAAATAACTTGAACCTCAAAGTAAAAAATTTCCTTGATCACTTTTAACTTTCAACCTTTAATAACTTATATGTAACTCAATCATTATCGTTTAACTTAACACATAACACGTTCATATCCACCTTTAATACATTACGATTCTTAACATTTATTCCGATCATCTAGTTCACCATTAATACAATTAGCTTCTAATCACATATCCATTTTTCATATGTACAATTTATCTTCAAATATCTCCCTACATGTAAAACAAGGATGTTATAACTTTTATTTGGTTCTTATTTGACTTTAACTTCAACTACATTAACAAGGTGTATAATTTTATTTGGTTCTTATTTGACTTATGAATCATATGTACAATTTATCTTCAAATATCTCCCTACATGTAAAACAAGGTTATCCTTTTTAGTATCGCAAATCATTTAGAATATTCTCCATCATAACTTTACATTTACCTCAATACGTATAGAGCTCAATAGGTTTACCACACTATAAGCATTTCTTGACATTCCTATTCTTATTAACCCTTTTTTTTTTTTCGCAACTTCCCTTAATTGAAATTCTCATTCTAATATCATAGTGTTGAACATGTCGCGAATACTTTTTCTACATTGTTACTCCTTGATTAATTTGCAATCTTTACACACAATTAACTTATAACTTTCAATATTCCCAAAATGCTTCTTTTGAGTTCTTTGCATTGAATCTTTCTTGCACACGTCATCGCAATTCTCAATAAGCTTGGTCCTCACTCCTTATGCAGTTATCCAAGTATATATAATATCTTTTGTAAAACAATTTTCAAGAATACTTAAATCAATATATATATATATATATATATATATATATATATATATATATATATATATATATATATATATATATATATATATATATATATATATATATATATATATATATATATTTCAAGTTGAAATTTAAACTCCTTTAAAACATTTTTTTTAAACATGACATAAATACAATCACACAAAATTTCAAATAACTTTAATTAGATCCATCAATAAAGATTCAAATGAAAAATTCCCAACTTAACATTAGTATCCTTTAAAACTCCTTTCACCAAACTTCGAAATTCCAAATTCATAATCTAGACTAAACTCTTGTCTTTCGGCATGACTCTTATTAAAAGAGGATTCACAACACATAAGGAAACTTCAAGATTTCCTTAGTACATAAGCACGTTACACATCACACATATAACACATAGTCACATTAATAACCCCCAATTCTCAAAGGTAACACCCTAAGACTCGACTACCGCGCTCTCACGGGTTTTCAAAATTCATTTTTCAAAACTTTTGTACTCAAATATGAGGATCCGAGTACTCCAGAAACAACAAAGCTCTGATACCAATTGAAACAGCCCAAAACAGCGAAACAGTATAATAATACTGTCCACTAAACACACTTACTATGCATTGACTTGAATGATGCACACAAAACACCAAGTACATCAATACTTTTACTTAAAACTCAAAATCATTTAGAAACATTCAATTTATACTTAAGTTAATAGAATAGTTTGTGGGTTACCTCTATGAGCAATCTTCAATCACCACAACAAAATCAGAAATCCAATCTCCCAAAACAAGCTAACTTGATAAAGACTTCTAATGGCTACTTCTATCACCACACCAAAGAGATTCTACTAATTACCTTAACAATCAAACA